>JAXGGA010022783.1:0-14449 GCA_038373865.1 Uloborus plumipes
ACGACAATTTATTGGCTTCGATTGCACAACAACGCCAATCTACTGCCTGGTCGTTCTGACAACTTTTTCCAAGAGATCAAAGACACGTTCACTTTTACAACTACTACAAAAGTGATACCCTATATTAAAATCAAATACCCAAGGCTACTACTAAACTAAATACTAACGTTATCGCAAAACTACCATAGTATTTTGAAACAATAAAAGTTACAATTAAGGTTTACCGAGCTAAGCCTTGGCTTGAAATGTCGCATTTAAAATTGATTTGAGCAACAATGTAACGATTTTGACAGTTGAGCAAAAAATTTAACTTCTTCAAACTTCAATCGCTTATAAGTCGTTTAAACGTGGATTTTCGAGATTCTCGTTACGCGGCGCTAGCGGAGAAACGTTCTAAAGAACCAATTTTTTTTAATCTTTCGAATGAAATCAAAATGGAGACGATACGACAATTATTTCGCTAGATAGAGTCAATTTTGTGCCCAAAAATTAAAGTTCGAATAAAAAACGAACCGACACTTTTTAGAGGGTGGGTCTAATTTTCGTCAATAGCCCGCGGGATAAGCTTCAAAATCATAAATTTTCTTGCAATTCGATAAAGAAATGAGCGAGTTTCGACCGGGTATAGGATTCGGCTTAGAGAAATAATATATGGAGATTACGAAAAATCTTAATCAGAGCCCTGTTTCTCCCTAGTTAATGTTACCAGAAAATTGTCAAAAATTACGTCAATTTTATATGCTTCACCGGGGGGCGGAATCTGAACTTCAGTGTCAACACCACGAAACCTAAAATTAAAGAAACTGCATTTTTTAGACTTCATTTTCGAAACAGATTTCGGGGGATATCCTCGATATTTCACCGCCGTCTTTACTCTGATGTCGCCAAAAGCATATTTATAACTTTTGTTACGTTACCTAACCTTCAAAGCAATAAATCAATCAAAAAGAATTTCTTTGAATTGAACCTATCTCGTGATTTGTAAATTCATCTTATGCTAGTTTTTTTTAATTAAAATTTGATTTATAATCTTTAAAGGTGACAGGTACGGGCTATAGTTTCAAGTCTTTGTCCCTCCTGGGAAAAATAGAAGGAAAGGCTCTGTTATTGCCTTTCCTCAGTAAAATCCTATATCTGTAAATAATAAATAGGGGATGCGTATTGCATAGTTGCAAGTAAACAAGAGCAAGACTGTTTGGGATTGGACTGTTCAGGAACTATTTGAACGTAATTAATTATTCAAAATATATTGGTTTTCAAAAAAAAGTTGAAAACGATGCATTTTTATTTCAAACCGTGTTGTTCTTACTTACCATAAAAATGGTTCACTCATTTAAGGCACTCATTAAGGCCCATTCTAGGCACTTGGTTGTTACTGACACAGTTTTTTTAGAGGGGGAAAAATGCCCGCTTTTTCTAAAAATTATCTTAACGAAAAGAAAAATGACTATAGATTAAAAAAACTTATGCTTTTTAACTATCTGTTTGGGCAAAATTTTAGAGTTAAACCGGTCAAGAAAACTACTCCCCCTTCTTCACTTTTACATCCGTCCGCAAAGGGGGCGCTGAAAAAAATTTCAACCCTAAAGGGGGCGGTAGCTGTAAAAAGGTCGAGAACCACTGGTGTAAGACATAATTAATTATAAAATCTTGCACATTTATTTCTTCATAATTATAGCCTACTACCATTAATAAATTAATGTAAGAAAACTTGAAATCATGCATTCTTAATCATAAAAAGTATTTCTTAGTATTTACAAACACAAGTGTTATATACATTACATAACTTTTAAAATATTTTTTAAACACATGTCAATAATAAGAATTTCGTTATAAAAATTGATGTATATTTATTCTTCCATAATTTATACAGGGGAATATTATACTGGGATTTAAAAAGTTCTCTTTAAGGTGAAACTCAGGCATTAAATCTTATAAGAGCACAGAATCATTGATATATTGTTTTCAAAGTTTGGTGTATTTTTTCTTGCTCTGATTGTATTGTAGATAAAAGCACATAGGACAAAAAGTGTGCAATTATTGGAGCCATTTCATGCCTACTCTAAATGTTTTGGATTTCGTCTATTATTTTTTTTTCTCTTGTTATTTAAATATTCTCCAGACTTAAGATTAATATACAACGTGCATTTCCTCAATGATACATTATTTATCTCTATTCATTTTAAGTAAGCAAATTGGGTAGTAAAATGAAGTTTTGATTGAAATTTACTTTTTGGGTATTTTGAAATGTACAACTGCTGAAAAAAATAATGAAGAAATAAATACTTGGATTTTACCCCCATGTGATTTTAGAAAGACTTAACTTGTGTCTACCTTGTATATTTATGTGCCTAATAGGTAATATGAATGAATGGTGAATGAATGGTAATATGAATTGAATAAAAAAGTTGCATGAATGCAAAAATAAAACTATTTAGCAAGCTTAACATTACATTGAAAAAACACACAGTTTGAAAAAAAAAACGATTTATTCTAAACCGATTAACCCTGCTTCAATCTGTACAAAAATTTTCTTTTTTTTAAGGGCTGAAAAAAGAAATCCATCATTTAAGAGAAACAAAAATAACGAGTTTCTTCGAAAAACTCAAAATTTCCTACATCTAACGGAAACGATCGTAACGGACATTTCTTTAAATGACGAAATAAATCATTTGTGTAACAGAAACAACCATAACGGACGTTTCTTTAAATAACGGAAAATTACCCTCCCATAACGGAAAAAATGACGACGGAAATTTCTTCAATTAACAGGAGAAAGAACGAAACGGAAATTCGTCAAATGACGGAACACTTCCCTCTTGTAACGGAAGAAATAAAGACAGAAGTTTCGTCATTTGACAGAAAAAATAGAAACGGAAATCCGTCAAATATCGTTAATCTTCCGGCAGCACTGCTGCCAAGAAAATTTCCGTCAATTTAAGAAGAAATTTTTGAGAGTGTACAGTGAACTCTCACTTATGCGCCGGCCCAAGGGACCAACAGAAAAGGCGCATAAGTGAGAGAGACTCATAAGTGAACAAGCCTATTTAAAGGACTAAAACGCAAAATAGTTTCTAATGAGAGAATGAATAAGAATGTTTCTATAGAAAAGGGACATATTACTACAGTTTGGCAATTACTGTAACGTAACTATAGGGCCATTCCATGAAAAGTGAAACCAATTGGTCAAAAATTCATATTGAAGTTATGTTGCTATGTTATACATCATTTTAAAGCTTAAGATGTATATTTTAAGAATCCTGCATTGGTTTTTTGGTGAGAGTTAGAATAATACTTGTTTTCTTAGTTGGAAGTACGATATTCACGAACTTGTAAAAATCAGAAAAAAGAACACATTTTCAAATGCATATTTCCCATCGAAAAATAAAAACAAAAATAACTACTTGTAGCACAATTTTAACTACTAAGACGGTACTATAATAATATGCATTCATTAATTTCTTTTGAATTGATCTAAATGGTGTAATTGAAGTTTGAAAAAAAGAAGTTTGATGTTACGTCTGTAACAAAAAAGAAGCAAAAGTTGTCATTACGTCCTAAAAAATCAAAATTAAAAAAAACCCTTAATGGTCCTTTTGGCAAATTCTTAGAGTAATTGCCCACCATAGTTAAAAATATTGCAACTGATTTAGTTTTTAAATTAATGCTGTTACAGACGTAACATTTCGGACATAACAAATGGCTCTATGTTACGTCCGTAGCAAAAGTAAATTTCCAATTAAATAGGTAAAAAGCACAGGATGAGCAATACATGTATATAGCATAATATGGTACGAGTACTAAAGTTTCTGGTATTCTGATTTTGAAATTTTTAATTATGTCGGCATGTAATTGAAATTTATTTCTTAAGATTAATAAAATACACATATGGTATAACTGATTATAATTTATACCTCAACTGGCATTTTTTTTGCTACGTTACATGGAAAGGGAGCTGTGGATGGAGTTGGGGGTATGGTCAGGCACCAGGTGTGGCAGAGAGTAAGATCTAGAACAGCATTTGTCAACGACGCTCTTTCCTTTTTTCAGTGTGCAAACTCCATTGCAGAAAAAGTTAAAATTATTTATATGCCCCAGGAAAATGTTTTAAAGCTGACGCCAAAATTGGAAGAACGGTGGGCTAACATCGCGAATTTGCCAAAAGCCCGCGAAATGCATTGTTTTCGAACAGAATACGAAAATGCCGTTCGAATTTCGAGAACGTCGGACGAAAAAGGACACATTTTTTCATTCAAAAAAAAAAAAAATTATCAAAATTGACCAACTGTCACCAAGAAGGTTAAATTTTAGTTTGGTACTAGTATTCTGCTATATCATCCAACATTTTCAAATTTTTAAGTTCTCCTAAGACCAATCACTGATTCCAGGGAGGAATTTACTTTTTCCGATTTTTTTATGTAGCAGCCCCATTATGCATTAATTTTAAGAATACAAATAAATAAATTTGTGTGAAGGCCCTTCTAAACTTTACTTGTGTCAATATTTCTTGGAAATAATTGTCTTAAGATGCATTAATTCATTGTTACATATTGACATATCGGCATATGCTCTCAACTCCCCCAGACTTACCCAAATTTTCTAAAACTGTTACAGTATAACTTAAAATATTCAAATAATGTGTTAATTAATGCTACTGTATTATTTTAGCACAAAAATCTTTGTTTATTCCTGCTTTAAAATACTGTTTTCTACTTTCAAATCAGAGATGTTACGTCTGTAACACCACTTTGTTTCGTCCGTAACAAGTTTATGAATTTTTTTCACAAATTCGGCAGTCAAAATCCACACAATCTTTATGGTTTTAGAAAGCTTGAAGTCTCTAGAATACGTATTAAGAAAAAAAAGTTCAAAATTTCCGTATAATTCAGAGGAATATTGTAAGTTGTATGACATAGTCGAGTTTTTGCTGTTTTGTGAATTACGTCTGTAACAGGCAGTTTTTAATTTCTGTATTTTTTTGTAATTAAGCAATCTGCACGCAAATTTAATGTAGCATAAACATCATCAAGTTACACTACAGGAAAAAAAATTGAAGACTTTCATCAGCCCAAACCAGAATTATTAGTGTTCAAAGTCTGCGATTGTTACGTCTGTAACGATGGAATTGCCCTATAATGATTAAGCGAAAACAAAAGTTGTAGCATACCTGATTACAAAAAGTTCCCTTTAAAACGATGCATAATAGATAATTGTCCCTCTCTGAACTCTAGTTCATGCGGAAAAAATGCCTTCCGTGAGAAATAGGCGAAGGATTAAAGGGGAAAGTGAAGAAAAATGCCTATTTTTTGAATAAAATAGTATTTTTTTGCTTATATTTTATGGAAAATTCGGCGCATAAGTGAAATATTTATCTTTAGAGCGACGCATAAACGATTGATACTATCATTATTTTGCTATGAAATATGCTGGGACCATTCAAAATCGTCGTATAAGTGAAAAAGGCGCATAAATGAGGCGGTGTATAATAGGGTGGTGCGAAAAATAAAAAGTTTTTCAGATCAACTTCTAACAGTTGCCAAAAGTTGTCTTTGGTGATAGTTAGCTTTTGTGCAAAATTTGAGAAAAATCGGTTAATATCTTCAGGGGACGCTGCGATCGCAAAGTTTTTTCATAGCTTTATTATGGATTTTATGGTCAAAATATCAAAAAGAATGCCTTTAGCTAGTCTCTTTGCATTTTTTTTTACTCATAAGGTACATTCATGTATTCAAAGCATATGAAATAACTCACAAAAAATTATTTTGTATGATATATTTATATTTCAAGGATTTAAAAAGAAACAAAAACCTGAAAAAAAGTGATTTTTTTGAAATATAAATATATCATATAAAATAATGTTTGTGAGTCATTTCATATGCTTTGAATACATGAATATATCTTATGAGTAAAAAAAATGCAATGAGATTAGCTAACGGCATAATTTTTCATATTTTAACCATAAAATCCAGATAAAAGCTACCGTAATGTCGGGTTACTTGGACCCACAAGGAGGATACTTGAGCCCACAGTAAAATGATAAAATCTGGGTTTGGTACTAGCATTAGAGACTGCAGAGTGCTTCTACCTAGAGGAGAAACGAGAAACTACGTGCAAGTCTTCAACTAATAAGTACCAAACCTAGATTTTATCATTTTACTGTAATGGGCTCAAGTAACCCCTTAGGGTCCAAGTAACCCGACTTTACGGTATGATAAAATTTTGCGATCGCAGCGCCCCCTGAAGATATTAACCAATTTTTCTCAAATTTTGCACAAAAGCTAACTATCACCAAAGACAACTTTTGGCAGCTATTAGAAGTTGATCTGAAAAACTTTTTGTTTTTCGCCCCTCCCTAGTGTATAAGTGAGTGTATTTCGATAACGTCAAATAATTTTTGCGTCAAAAAATTCTCGAGTTGCTCATTACACTGTTCGTGTGATTCCCTAGTTAGGACCATTTAAGGAACCGCGATAAAGGCCAGCAAGCTCTAAAATTTCACGAAAAGTGTACAAGACCTTTTTTTTTTTAATTCGATGGGTGTTTCTCCTGTCATAACGAAGAGAAACGTGACCGAAGTTTCTTCAATTTAAAGGAGAAAAAATGATACGGATATTTGTTAAAAATGGAAATGCGTAACCTTTAACTAAAAGATACTGTTACTCTTAAAATTTCCATGAATTAAAGAAATTGTTTTGCGTGTGTTCGTTCAGCAATGAAAGATAATTCACTAATAGGAGTATGAAAATTCAATTCAAATTAAAACTATTAGATTTAGCTGACAACTAATAACGACAGCCAGCAATTGGACCATTTAAAATGTTTTACTTAAAGGAATTACATCTATTATGATACAGAAACTGAGAAACACTTTTATCGACCTGATATCGCAAATGTAACACAAAAGAGTTAGAAAAACCATTTCCGGAAGCTGTAATACTTTAATCCACATTAATCTACGCATCGAAATGTTTTGCGCCATTATGTTGACTACCCGAACGATTAAGTTGTTCATCATCTTTTAATTAGCAAGAGAAAAATTACTCGCGTTTTGCTATTTTTAAAGTTAATTAAATTTTTATTAATTTGGAACATTGTGCTCCGTCAAGGGTTATCGATAATGAATCATAGAAGCGGGAAGGTTTTTTAAGGACGATTTTTTTTTTTATTTGAGGTAATTAATGACGTTAACAAAGCTGTGAATTTGCTTATCTTGCTGCCATTTGATAGTTTTAATGTATCCCATTAAAAAGTAATCATTAGTACTTCACGTTTTGTTCCTTTTACTAGAACATTGGAGTAAATAATTCATACTTTCCCGAAAATTATTTTTGGAATCATAAGTACAACAACCTTTGAATTATAAATTTATTAAAAAATCATAAATTTTTGATCCTTTTCACTAACGTCAATGAACTACAATTCAGAAACGAATAAAACAAAGAGAAGAATTTTTTTTATCAAACGGTTATCAATTATAGATTTCAGTTGTCAGTGATGACAAGCGCACACCCCACCGAAAACCTTAGTTTATATGTAATTAAATTCATAAGTTTTTGAGGCTATTTACGAGCTAAAGATTGCATAAAAATAAGGTTATCATATTTTGAAAATAGAAAACTCGGGATGCTTACTATGTGTGTGTCCCTGTGGCAGAAAGCTGCCGACACGGCGACATTGTCGCAGAATCAGGGAGACAGTGTGCAGAAATATTTTTGTGATTGGGAGGAAAAATAAGGCTAAGAAAAAATTATTATAACAAAGCAGCCAGCAGTAAAACCATTCTGCAAAGCAATCTTAAAAGATTACTCGTCTGTAGAACGATCTGCCCCCCCCCCTCCCATATACCCATGAGAGAATGAGAAAACAGTGAACATTTTTAGTTGGTCAGGAAAAAAAAAGTCAAGCAAAATTATTTTTCTCAAACTGTGAGTTAGTTTTAAAAACCATGATGCTATAGTATTGACGTTAACATTTTATAAATATAATCGGCTTGTGTTACTGTAAGAAGGTTGCATATTCTTCGTTATTGAAGAATATTTTAGTATTGCAGGAAGAAATTAGTTTTTGAAAATTTGTCTCAGAAAGCAGAAAAATATTCTGCCACAGGGGTGTTTGTGTGTGTGTGTGTGTGTTTTAACCAACAAATAAATGTATCATTACTGTTGTATTGTACAGGGTGTTTTATATTGAATGGGACAAAAGAATAGCTCAGTGTGATTGCCCTAATAGATTTTTTTTCAGCTAAAACAAATTTATTCTGCAACTACAAGTACACAAGTTTTATTTGACAACAGATAAAAATCATCGAATGAACACGGTGCTATTGAACAAAATGTCGTCCATGCAGGGGAAAGCCTGACGTGTTTTCGTCCAAGTAAAGGGGACGTTTACAAGGAGATAGGGACGTTACGACGTTACCTCTCCGAGTGATTTCTCTCCCAGGTGAGGAAGCTGTTCCTGATTTCCTTTTGCAGCAAGATTTTGCTCCCCCACATTGGAATAAAAACGTGCATGAGTTCCTGAACGAACGTCTACCCCTACGCTGAATTTGCTGTTCTGGGAAAAATGATTTTACATATTTTTATCGGCCGGCAAGGTCCTCAGATCTAAGTCCCCCTTTACACGAGGACTGTTTTCGGGCGTCGAATGGCGGACATGTGACGTCACACGCCTGATGAAAATCTTCTCCCATTTACATGACTCCGGAAAGCAGAATGCGGCAGACAACGTATGTCAAAATCGTAACCGTTGGTAATTGGCGGGTCGCTTTAGGCTTCCACTTTCGCTTTCTCGTCGTCTGCATTTCGTCTTTGTGTTATCTAGTTATTTCGTTTTGTTGTGTTCAAACTTTTTGTAATTGTTGTGTTTAAATATGGCTTCAGTAAATTCGAAGTATCTAGCCACAAACTGGCTTTGATTAGTGGTGGATTATACTTAGCGACAACACACACTACACACAAGAAACAAGATGCCCGCACTGGCCAAGTTTGTTGTTGTTGTTATAGCATGTGATATCAACAGCCAATCACCGTTCGTCAGACTTCAATTTTTCGGACTTCGAGTTGTCGACGGCGGACAACTCACGCCTGCCAGAGTCAGGCAGGTTTTCCCGTCGCCGAAACTGGTTTTCGCGCTTGAAATGACGTCACATGTCCGAAAGCAGTCCTCGTGCAAAGGGGGACTCACGCCTTCTGATTTTCTTCTCTAGGGTTTTGTTAAAGACTATACTACAATGCAACCTTTCTTGGCAAGAACATCGTGACGTCAGCGTGACGTTTGCGTGACGTTAGCCTATGAAAAACGAGCTAGATAAAACGTCACAGCCTATTTGGCGAATTAGAGGAGATCGCTGACTGCTTGTGAGCTCTTATTGGCTCCACCCGTAGTGACATCATTGCCAAGTAAAGTTGCATTTTAGTATAGGTGTTTGTGCCTCCATTTCCTCAGAGCTAGAGGAACTGAAGCAGCGGATAACAGCAGTGTTGAATTTCGTCACAAGCGATATGCTGTCACAAGTGTGGCTGGAGCTTGATTACCGTGTAGACATCATCTGTCGTGTCACCGGAGTGGCACATGTTGAGCACCTGTAGAAACTTGAGTAAATGTAGTTCTCAGATGAATTTGAATTTTCTAAACATATCAGTTACAACGTTCAGAACCGTGTTCTCTTTTTGTCCCATTCAATATAAAACACCTTGTATATGTGTTACTATCAAAAACCAAAATTGGCTGCTTTAATGGAAAAAGGAATTTTGATTTCAATAAAACTTGTTACTACTCAGGATTCATTTATGTATGTATGTGTATGTATATATATATATATATATATATATATATATATATATATATATATATATATATATATATATATATATATATATATATATATATATATATATATATCGTACGCCCACACAGTATAATAGAAACATTAAAAAATCATCTTAATTTTAAAAATACAACCCTATTAGTGCAGATAAATGCAAATGCAGTGAAACTATGATTCTACTTTTCTGAAGGGACTGCGGAAAAAAGTAAAATGTGGGAAATAAATAGAAAGCGAAAATCAAATAGGACTTGCTAAAAAAAACGTAAAATGAAGGAATAACGTATATACTGGGGACGTAAAATCGTAGTTTCGTTGCGTAACAGCTGTAAAATTTTAATGAAGGATTTTATATAACTAATAGAAATTAATCTGTAATAGTTTTATATTAATGACATTTATTGAATTTTTTGTGCAACTTTTTCTGGAATAAATCACAGCTTTATTTTATATTTTAAAGACGCCTTATACTTAACATATCTAAATTTATCAATGTAATTATATCACTAATACACGTACAATCACGCATTTAGTTAAAAACTATTTCTTAGTCTCCTGATTCAACTTTTCATAATGATTACAGCGACATGAGTTGAATTAATTTCATGAAAATATGTATCACTAGTGCTCTGACAAGCGAAATACCCTCCCTCTCCACCACTATTTGACAATTCAAACCTGAGAGAACTCTTTTATGAAGGGAAAAGTGACGTCCCAAGTAGCATCAACTCATTGGATTTTGCTCGGCCGATCAACAAACTCCTCGTAAACTGATCCTGTAACGCACGATGACATCGTTCCGATCAGTATCCTAGCACGGTTTTCGATCAGCTACTTTTCATCGGAAATCGATAGCCTTCCGATCAACTTTCCCGATGAAAATAAGATGAGCTATATTCCATCGGAAAACGATATCCTTCCGATCAAGTTTCCAGATGAAATTCCTCGGCACGGGAATGTTCTGCTCGTAAATTGCTCCAAATCTCATCGTATTCTCATCGGATTTTGATGCTCGGATTCTGCTCAGCCGATGAGACATATTGGATCATCGGCCGATGAGAACTTCATCGGGTTTCGATGAATGGCCGATCATCGGCCGATGAGATGATGCTGCTAGGGGTATAACCAAAATTTTGCGACGTTTAAGTGATATTTTGCGTAAAAATGAATAGGAAAAAGGAGGGACTTAATGAAAACTCCACAAAAAACAATGGCTTATCTCTTCCCCTCCCTCACTCTTCCAAGCTCTTCCTCTGTCGTAATGTCAACAATTTGTCGAAGCCAAAGGAAATTTTTATTTTGATTGATTGCAAAAGTGTGCATAACTTTTTAAAATTTTTACTGTCCTACACTTTTCCTGATATCTTTTTAATCACAAATACCCTTTATATTAGAAGTCCTTAAGATGATGAACTTTACATCCATTTTTTAAAATTTTACCTTCGAAGAAGCCCCCAGGACTCCTTTATCTAAATTGGGGATACTCCATACACCACTTACAGAGGGTCTATACAACACTTTCCTAATACAACAGCAAAAAACTTTAGAATTAAAAAACGAAGGGAAAACAAATTTGTGTAGCAGTCACCCATAATGAAAGGAAAAAAAATCGAGAAAATGGTTTATGTTTTGCTTCCAACATAAAATTGTCCAGACTACATAAAGGAGCCTCAATACCTAAAATAGTCATTGCTTCTTTAGGTCTAAACACGGCCCTGTGTGCACTTCATAACTTTTTTGTGTGTTTATTCGATATTTTTCAATAACTCTATAAAATAGACGCGAGTCAAATGCGCTCATTAGCAGTAAGACTTCTGAAACATATTTTGGCACTTAAACAACATGTTAAATATAGAGTACGGTATTTTTATATTAAAAGAATTGTTGTCATAGACGGATTTAGGCTGTGAACTTTAAGGGTACAACAAATCGAGGTTTCCGCCCCCCCCCCCACAAAAAAAAAATCCCGGGACGAACCAAACAAAAATTTTAGTTATCAAATCAAGCTTTTTTTTGGCGCATAGGGAGGGGGAAGGAGTAAAGTTAGTCATTTTTAGGAGGGCGTCCGTAGAGATCTGTGCGTTGAGAACCTCTGAACTGCATAATATGCTGTATTTTTGGGTTTTCTTTCTAGTGAATCAAGTTGAATTGTTGCTATGAAAAAATATAACTTATTTTCCAAAATGTTTCCAGATGAAATACGCTTAATTTATTTTTTTCAACATGTAAGCAAAATGTTGGGGGTGCGGGGCACTCCCTGGCACCCCCGTAAGTCCGCCTATGATTGTTGTTGTTACTGATACGACTCGGGTATCCGAGCCTGAGTAGATACATCTACTCGGATATAAGGCGGCAGAATTGGTACGGCTTCCGTTGCTAGGTAAAAAAAAAAAACTAGCACCATTAAGGATGGTGCTACACTAAAAAATGCATGTTGTTATTAAAGTATAACGGCTAATTTTATAGTAATAAATAGCAAAAATTTCAAATTTTACAGTAATAAATTGTAAAATAATGAATTTTACTGCACTAAACTGTCAAATCGCTAATTTTACAGTAATAAACTGCAAAATTGCTAATTGTACAGTTTATTACCGGGCATTTTAGTTTTAAACTGGAACCTCTGCTGCCAGTATTATACTGTTGTTTTTACAGTCGCAGCTAAATTTCACGCCAATAAACTATTAAATTGCTATATTCACAGTAAGAAACTGCAAAGTTGCTAGTTTTACAGTTTATTACTGCGCATTTTAGTTTTCAATTGGAACTTTGGCTGCCAGTACTATACTGTAAAAACAACAGTTCATTTTTTGCCTTATAGTAAGAAACGATCACCATCAAGGTGGAAGCCCGATTTAGCTCAACAAACATGCCATAAGACCCATTTATAGGGCAAGCAAACATTCACAACATACATTTGTTTCCACAGAAAGAAAGAACAAGGACAGAAAAGCGAAAGTACTTCCATACCCGAGCAGGGTTTTGAACCCTTGACCACGCCATCCGAGTCAGACTCCTCTGATTACTAAATAAAGTGACCGGCATTAAAAGAATTTGAATGTTTTGTTGGAGTATACGATCTGAAATTGCAACAACAGCTAAGAACAATAATAATAAACTGACAGATTTGAGCATGCTCACAAGACAAAAAAAAAAAAAAAAACTGTCAAAAACTAAACGAGACTACTTTTCCGTACATCGACATCGGTATTCTAGCATCCGATTAATATTCTTTCAATTGTCAGAAACGGCAAATTATGTCAAACGCACCTGTTTAGCACATAAAGCTGATTTCTAAAAACCTAATATGCAGATCTCATCTGATGAACTAGGCACGTAAAAAGTAAGCAAAAAAATAAAGTTGTTGCATCTTTTAACAAATGCAGCTTTTATAGTTCTTCCGTAGAAAAATTAACTAATTGTTTTGAAAAAAAGAATTAAAATAGGAAGTAGACCTAAACACATTTTGTCAAACCAAAAAAAAAAACTAGTTCCTAAAAAATAAATTTCTTGAATTTCACTTCTAATCCGTTGCCAATAGTTAAAATAAATAATTCATTATATAAATTATAAAATGCGTAATTAATCATTAATTAATTAATTAAATGAGTAATTTTTGGAAGACAAAAAAATCGTCTCCCCCCACCCTAAAAATGAAAATTAATAAAACAAATGAATAAACAAAGAAAAGATCCGTTGTTTCTTTTAAGATTAGGAGTCAGTCATTTTTTCTCAGTCTGCATTTCTGCAATGTTTGCTGAGTCAGAGTTAGAGTCGGGGATTCAGAGTTGTTGTTAGAAAGTCGGAGGTCATTAGTCGCTGTCCACAGGTAGAGGCACAAAAATTCTAATAGTACGACTCGTTATTTTTATTTATTTATTTTTATTATTATTATTATTATTTTTTTTTTTTTTGCGAGCCGGCATTTCCACCATAGCGGCGGAATTGGACTCGACGATTCGGTGTCGGAGTCGGTTTTAAAAAATTAGATTCGTCAGTCGAATTCGAAAGTTCTAAAATTATAATGGTAGAAGTGGGTAATTTTTTTCTGAGCCTGCATTTCTTCCATGCTTGCTGAGTCGGAGTCAGAGTCAAGGAGTCAGAATCAGAGTTTTCACAGCAGCTTATTCAGAAAACTACTTCACATACATTATTTATCAAAAGCATTTGCTAACAAAGTTAGTTTGAAGGAAATCCGCCTCTAAGTTCAGGATCTACACTCAACTTAAATTTAGGTGCTAATGTTAAGTCTTCTTCTGAATGGTTCAACATTGAATGAAAAATGGTTCAAATCAAAAGCCACAGTATGGGAATGAGGTGTCCTCGTAGAGATTTTTCGAACAAAAAAAAGTTTATTCAATTCGGACTGTTCACTTTAAAGTTATTAGGTGGGAAAAGGTTCAATTTTTGAACGAAAAATTGTTTAAATAAAAAAATTAAATATGGTTATTAAGTATCCTTGCCGAGATCTTTCGAACAAAAAAAAAGGATGTTTAAATCGAACTGTTCACTCAAAAACTATTAAGGGTGACATCTTGTTTGAACGGTTCAATGTTGAACGAAAATTTTTTCAAATCGGAAATTTAACTATGGGAATGAAGTATCCTTGATAAGATCTTTTTC
>JAXGGA010022784.1:0-14448 GCA_038373865.1 Uloborus plumipes
TCACTTTTTTGAGAAGTAGCAAACGGATCGTCTTATATAATGGCGGGGCATTTTCTATATTAAGTTTTTAGTAATGTTCTACTTTTACAACCGTTGTTATTCTTTTAGCCATTTTACATTAGTTAAATAAATAGTTTATTGGTCATCCTCTTCTTTCACTCGAGCTCTTAACGGGACGCTTGCTCTGCTACATATTAGAAAGATGGATGGGTGCAACCTTGACCGAGAATCCCATCCATCAAAATGGAAAATATGTCGGGGCCGATCCGGAGCGGACTCCCGACCGTGGAAATATTTACGAGGAATGAAGCGCGGTCGCCCCTCCGACTGCCCGGAAAACTAAAATACCGACGAGATGCAGAATGGTTGAAATCTCGAACAGCAATTTTTGGCCCACTCCCGACAGAATCGGTGCCGCCATAATAATAATTTTAAAAAATCCTCTGTCACTTATTGAAATTGAACACAAAACAAGCTTAAGTGTGGTAGCATGAGCGAAAATGATTTCCAATTGTCAAAACCAACAACATATTTGCAAGATGCAAAGGGATTTAAATTTCAAATATGAGAGACAACTTTTCGCACGTGGTACACGTGTTCTGGAAAATGCACCGATGACATATTTTGAAAAAATTAAAAATAATTTAATGACTTTAATAAAATGCAAGCATTAAGATCCTTTTCATGGTTTTAAAACTTATTGCGCAGATGAAAATAAACCTTTTTTACCAAGCACTTTTCTTGAAAGTGCATGAATCCTGAATATATATGACTTTTATTTGAAATAAAGGATTTATAGGAAACATAGGTCAAATATATCATTTAAAGGAAATATAAGACTACTTTGCTCCCCGAAATATACCTATATATTTCTAAAATATAATGAAATATTTGCAATACAAATTATAAGAATTTTATAAATCAAACAGTTCATTAAATGCATTAATACATATGTTTATTATTTCACAAAATGTGTTAGATTGCTATTTGCTCCACACTACACACTTCGGGCGACAAGCAGAGAGTGCTGCCGAGAAAAGCTCTCGACATGCGAGGTCACGAGTCGCCACCCGATTCTACGGAAAGACGTCCGAATTCCCCCGGGCGTCGTCCGTCGCCAATAGCCGACGACACAGTATTTGTCCTTAATGTATTTGTTATCAATACTGCATTCATTTCCATCATGAATATTTTTACCATGATCAAATTAGCTATTCCCTTTTAAAAATTTCTAATTATTTATGTTTGAAATATTAGTATGCAGATAATGTTCACCAGCTGATTCATTTCGTTAAATGTCATCCATTTTACAGAAACGAACTGCCCACGAGTGCCAGACCTACGTCATTTTATAAAGGCACGAAATTTTTCTGCGTGAGCACACCACAGCATGCACGAACGGTTCGCTATTCGTTGAGCCGAGTCGCGCCGGCTTTGGCGGGAAACAGGTGGCAAAGGTACGTAAAATTGCTACCCAAACACGTCATAGTATAAAGCGTAATTATTTAATGTGTTGTAAGGGGGGCCATTAGAAGTTACACCTTACAATGCCAGACACTTTGCACGCTGGCCTTGCGCAGCCAGACACTTTGAAGTTGGTAAAAATGTAAGGGTCATTCCATGTGAAATCATCCCGCCATGACACCCACCACCTCCGATTTTAATAAAATGTGCAGCAGTTGGAGACTTTTTGATGCTGATAACAAAAATACTACTTATATTGAGATAAGTGAAGGGGTTGAAAAGTTATGGCCATTTATGAAAGTTATGGCCATTTATATGTCAAAGTAGGTAATGAGAAATGTACATTCTGAAGTTTGAACCCCCCCAAGAAATTTTTTTCGCTTGGTAAAAATTCCCCAAGTTTGATGTTATTCAGCGCTTTTTGGTAAAACGGCTGAAAGACGCATTTCAGTGCGCTGTAGTATTTTACAGAAACGCCACCCCATGGTTATGTTTACATTTATTGATTGTACAATGTGTAGTTATGAGGACCCCATAGTTATTTGGGTTGGGGTGTGTTTCTTTCTTCAGTTAAGGGGCCGCAAAGTATGGTTTTTAGACCATTTTCGCTCGACTTTGAACTGCGTTATTTCCCCCCTAAAAGCAACCCATCGAAATTTTTTTAACATGTACTGAAAATTTGTACAATGAGGAGAATATGTAGTACGAAAATTGTTTAATATCTCATTGCTTTAGAGAGAAAAAGACTTAGACATTTTTCAAATTTTCAAAATTTGCGGTTTTTTGATCGGATTTAACTCAAAACAGCAACTCTAGGAAAACAAAGCTTTTATGGATTATGGAACCTACAGATGTGTAGAATAACGTAAAAAAGAAAGTTGCATGGGGTCTCATCTCGTTTTCAAGAAAACAATTTTTTTTATAGCTCATTTTAATGCTTTTTTCTCACAGTAAAATGTGTCCATCAAGTAGGTCAAATCTGCTGAAACTCTAACAAGGTTGCCACAGGGAAAATGTCACAAAAAAGTAGCAAAAGTCGCCTAAAAATACTAAAAAAGTTGCAAAAAAGTTTCCTTGAAAATAAAAAAAAAGTTGCAAAAAAGTAGCCATGAAAAAAAAAGTTACAAAGAAGCTGAATAGAAACATGTCACAAGCTAAGCTGAATATGAGTAATGCTTTAAAACAAGTTCAAAAAATAGACATATTTTGAACTGATGCATTAAATTAAAGATACAAATGAGGAAAAAACAAAACAAAAGAGTACAATCGAGGTTATTTACTTCACAAAACTGCTACCATTCAAAAGAAAAAATAATAATGTACTCGTATAAATACAGAAAATTTATTCCGAAAATCCATGCTTTTGGTTTTTTACAGAAAAATGGTTCTATCAAAGTGTTTTCCTTTTGTTCACGAAGCAATTTAATTTATTTTTTTCATCTTCATGCCCTATTCCTCAACTCTATACTGCCTTCTAACATACCCTGAGCTATTCTAATACTTTCAGTGTCTTTTGCTCCAATAGCTGATTTTAGCCTCTGGTTTGCCTGTTTAAAAAATACATCAGCTGATTTTTGAGCGTCCTTTCTCTCTCTCTATTTATTAGTTTGACATTTTCTTCTAACTTTTTAACAGATCCCTTCAAACTTGACAGCTTTTCTTTGTTGCTTCTATTTTTCTTTGTTGCAACTTTTCTTCATTTTCTTTTTCTAATCTCAATTGCTCTTCCTTTTTATTCTTTTAGTCTTCAAGGTAGAACTGGTATGATTTGCGTGCACCAAGAGCTAAATTTAAAAGTTCTTTATCAATTTGGAATTATGCAACTGTAGAATAGCGCTTCAGAGCATCTTATAATAAGTATGTCATTCAATACACGTTTCGACATCAAATATTTATCTTCCGAAAGAACTCTCCTGGATATTGAAAACCCCCCTCTCTACTTCACTATTACCCCATGAGACAAAATGTGACTAAAAATGAATGTTATTTTCTCTGATGAAAATTATTAAAATTTGGGTGGCTTAGATGGATTATAATTCAATTAGCTTGACTAGAGAACAGATCCGATGAGCATATGCTCTGCCGCTTTCACCATTAAAATCTGGCTTATTTGGGACAGTTTCCGAAGAGGCTCAATGTTTCCTTGATGCATCCCGATTCAGTTGTTCCTCTACTTAGCTGTCACGTGCTGTTCTTGACCCAAGTAAAAGTTTTGTAGGATAAAGGGGCGAATCGTCGGTTCGAGCCGTTTTTACAGTTCCTTCATCCGCAAGAAATATAATTTTTCTTCGCCCTTTTGATCGATACGCATGTCTGAATTTCCTCTTCACGAAGTAAAAAATAACGTACTATCATACGAGGGCCAATTTAAAAGACGAAAAATCAGCGAAGTGATTTAATTTCCAAATTTCGGCTTCCAAACTTTATCTTCTTCTTTTCACGAGAACTATAGAGTTTGAGCGTTTGAGTATTAATTCAGCAATCCCTGCATCTAATATTCGAAGCAAAAATCCTCACTTTTCCTCCAACAATTACTTCTCAAGAGATATTTGCATAAAATCTGACCTTTTTCTAAACTTTTGCAATAGCAAAAAATATGTCTTTTGTAATTTCCGATTTTCGTTTTGGTTATATTTTTAAAAACTCCAGACACGTATTTGGGACAATATTGTCTACCTGCAGTAGAAATTTGAAAGCATTTTGCAGAATAGTTTTTTTTTTAATTCATATATTTGCATTTTGTCTAAAGTATTGCATCGCACTGTAGCTGCCCTGTGCCCAGTCGAGCTGCCCTGTGCCCAGTTTGCTGCAAAGATCTGCACTGTATAAGGTTTCCGCTTCTGGAAAAGCTCAGATATTGGTAACATACGAAGTATGCAAATCCGTTCCATACAAGATCGACTTTCGTTTTCGTATCACCTAAGCCAAGCCCAACTTATTGATTGGATGCAGTGGATTGGTGCAGCCCATAACGTCTATTTAAGGAAGGTTTTATTCTTGAAATGCAAATGATTTAAAAACATAGGTGAAAGAAAATCTCCAGGTGTTTCAAAAAAAAAAAAAAAACTAACGTCGGCGGGAAAAAGTCTCCAAAAAAGCAGATTCAGTGAAAAAAAAGTAGCTTTTTGGCCTGTTTTTGCATAAAAAAGTAGCTAAAGTCGCCTTATGTCCAAAAAAGTAGCAAAAAGTAGCATTTAAGTATCCTGTGGCAACCCTGCTCTAAGTATATAGTAATGATATATTTAAATTTGTATAGGGAAAGAGAAAAAGACTAAAAACACTTAATTTTGTCAATTTTTTTTATAATTTTTAGTTTTTTAATTGCAATTAACTCAAAAAACGTGAAATCCTGAGACTATTATTGAATGCACAAACTACTAGCTTTGAAATATTGGAAAAAGTAAATTCGGTGAGGTATCTTCAGATGTATTCTAGTGGGAGGTCACAGTGACCTCCCGAAAAATTTCATGATCGAAAAATTTTGCTGATGATTTGGCACAGTTGGAAACAATACTGCAACATTGAACTTTTCTATTTATTTATTTTTTACATGTTATAATTATTTTTTTATATTATATGATACCTACATATGTGTAAAACGACGTACAAAATAAAGCGGCCAGGGGTCTCTTCTAGTTTTACAGAAAAAAAATGTAGCAGATTTTAATACGTTCTCCCGTAATAAAATGTGTCCAGTATGTAGGTCAGATCTGCTAAAATTTAAAATATATGATGATAATTTATGTATGTGTGTATAGTAATTTTTGAGTGTATAGTAATAGTGAAAAAGAATCACAGCAGTTAATTGTGTCTGAATTTTTAGAACTTTTAGCTTCTTATTGCAATTATATTAAAAATCGATAAATCGTTACTGAGGGAATTATTTATGCTGGTATATCTCTGCACTTCGCAATTTGTGCATCACTCTTATCTCTTCTGCAACATTAGATATTCTTTTATAAGTCTGAGTCTTTATCACAATTTATATTTATATGAAGTATTTTCAATCATAATGTTATTCACTTGCTTTTTAAATTTTTGAGTAGCACATTTAATGTATAACGAGTGTTCTAGGGCTCTAAAGAACGAAATGCCTTTATTGACTAATAAATCAGTACTTGTTCTTATTTTGGTGGTTAAAGTCTCCTCAATTGCCATATATTGGATTTTTACTTTCTTTTTTTTTTGGGGGGGGGGGGGTATTTTCATATTGTGGAATACAGAATGCGATAAACATCATTTTGAAATAATTCCTTTTTTTTTTGACTGAAAATTAAAAAAATCTGTTTAAAAAAAAAAAAACACATGAATGACCCATTTGGTTGAAATCGAAGGTGGAGTTTTGTGAGTAATTTTCTGTTAAAGTTACTTTATTTTTTGAGTCAAAAAACTGAAAGAAAACACTTGCAGGAAAAAATTTATAATAGGTATACCAATTAAACTCGATTCAAATTAAAGTTTACACTATTATGAACAAAATAAAAAAATTGAAAGTTCTACGACTATTTGTTAAAGAGTTAGGGCCATGCTCCACATCGACGTAAAGCAGAAAAAATAGGCAGAAGCGTAAATTGGATTCAATGGTATTCCTATGGAAAGTACCCGGATTTTCGGTTTCTGCCTTCAGTTTCGGTCGCGTTTTACGCCGATGTGGAGCATGGCCCTTACAGCCATTTGTACAAATGTATATGTCATTCAAAATGGCGGCAAATGAGCCACTAAGCAAAATATTGAAAGGGCCATAACTTTTTCAACCCCTTTACTTATCTCAATATAAGTAGTATTTTTGTTATCAGCATCAAAAAGTCTCCAACTGCTGCACATTTTATTAAAATCGGAGGTGGTGGGTGTCATGGCCGGGATGATTTCACATGGAATGACCCTTACATTTTTACCAACTTCAAAGTGTCTGGCTGCGCAAGGCCAGCGTGCAAAGTGTCTGGCATTGTAAGGTGTAACTTCTAATGGCCCCCCTTACAACACATTAAAAAATTACGCTTTATACTATGACGTGTTTGGGTAGCAATTTTACGTACCTTTGCCACCTGTTTCCCGCCAAAGCCGGCGCGACTCGGCTCAACGAATAGCGAACCGTTCCTGCATGCTGTGGTGTGCTTACGCAGAAAAATTTCGTGCCTTTATAAAATGACGTAGGTCTGGCACTCGTGGGCTCTTAGTCTATAACTCTTCAAGGATCGTCACGAGTGGACCGAACGACTCGTCCGAGAGATTTTCTCCGGCAACTGCACTCGCCATCGTAACGGCGCGAGAGGGGGACGTACCCATGAGCTTGGACTCGTACTCCCTGTCCCTCTCCTGCAGCTTGTCCTGGCAGACGGCGAGCGCGTCCCGCAGCTCCCGGTTCTCCTCGGCCAGCCGCTCCGCCTCCGCGGCCCGCGACTCGCGCTCCGCCTCCGCCAGCCGCAGCCGCGCCTCGCCCTCCGCCAGCCGCTCCCGGGCGCCCGCCTCCTTCTCCCGGTAGCGCTCCAGCTGCAAAGATACACACATTATCGCAGGTCGAGACGTGGTCACGAGTTTCAACACGTTGTTTGTGATAGCCATAAAATGCCTCATCATAAAAGTATTCTCATCGCCTCATCTAAATACAAATGATAATACTTACGCAGGGGAGGCCCTGGCAGTTTCGCCGCCCCGGACAAAAATACTGTTAACTTTTCAGTTTTTATTTTCCTCAATTAGAGGATGAAATAGTATCTTTTAAGACTAAAAAGCGTTTTTGCACCCTGCAGATCGATTCTAAAATAGTTGGAAATGAATGTAAACATTGGATCACGGTTATGACGTCACTCGAGCATTTTTGCGTCATGGGAACTGGTTATTTTGAACTGAGTCATTCCGTTCCTATTTAATCGCGGTTATGAGATTTTTTTAGAACGTTTCTTGTGGTTTGGCAACTGAAAACTAATTTGCATGTTAGGTGGTTTTGGAACACACATGGGAGCATAAAAGGCTCTAGCAAAGTTTTTTCGTTCTCTCTCTTGTGGTCCTCTCCCCGTGTGTGTTGTCTCCGTGTCGTCCGTGATGCAATGTACGTGTGTGGTGTGTATTTGAATAGGTTTAAGCCTATCTTTTCTTTGGAACTGTTGACGTCAAAATGTCACCCAAAAGTGGAGAAAATACCAACACCGTGAATTTGATTGCACAATTAAGAGGACCCCACAGAGGGCTCAGACTTACTGTCCTAAAAGTTATTGAACCCTAATTTCATGACTCAAGAATCTTATTCCACAACACCGAGACAAACAATTTTTTTTTTCGTGTTTACCTACTTGTGAATTGAACAGAAGGAAACCAGGAAAACTCACAGAACTGTTTTAGGCAACCGTTCGGGGCCGCCCGGAGCCGAGTCGAGCTTCGAATCGGTTCGGTCGGCGAGTCCCCTCTCTCAATAAATAAATGAAAGTACCGTATTTTCGGGATCAAGCGCCGCATCGGAAAAAACTCTCAAAAATAAAAAAATTCCGTGTAAGCGCCGCACCCACAAAATCGCCCCACCCAACACCAAATAACTTAAAAGCGCAACAAGTAGCAAATAAACTGGATCGAAATGTAAATAAAAGAAATTTTCAAATATTTTTAACTATAAAATTTTCTTTCTCGGGGAGGAGACATCGGTCGGTCGTAGAGACCGGTCTCCTCGTGGAGCTGCACGCTTTTTCGAGTGGGTCGCTCCCGCCACGGATCATCGAATCCATTCATTGAATCCGCGGCCCTTCGAGGCACCCGTCCGGCTCCGCACAGTTCTCTTCTTTCGAGTCGCAAACTTCGGCGACATCCGGAATCGAGTCTGCTTCCGTGAAGCCGGAAATTATCTTGCGCTGCGTCATATTTTCATTTGAAAGCACTGATGGCGATAGGGACAGCGTTATATTTAAGATTTTAAATGGATGCCTCGGATAAGTTTCAGAGGGTTAAAATAAGTAAGTTATGTGCCATTTTGAATGGATCGAATCGAATGTGCGTGCATACGTGTCATCATACGCAGTGATGTAATTGTGGGAAAAAAGTTTGGAGGGACTTACCTTGCGGCGACCCACCAACAGAAATGGCGGTTTGACACCCATCTACATTATATTTGCATTACTTTACAATACCCCCCACCCCCTCCAACTACAGCACAGAGAAGATTTTTACCGGTCTTTCGGAAATAGAAATGCTACATATTGCCATTAGCATTATTTACGAAAAATAATAATCGTAACTAAAATATATAGACGAAAAGGATTTTTTTCAAAAACAAAATCGATGACATTTTGAAATTACTTTTAAAAATGTCTTCTTTTCGCGTCTTTCGGGGGTTTCGATCACGCTGGGTCAGGAAAGAAAAGCTTTGATGCGATCCAAAAATTTACGCGTCAAATTTGGAAACTTGCTTTGGAAATGAATAATTCAGTGCTTTGGAAATCTAGGCATCAAATTAAAATTTATGATTTCAAAATGCGACTAACGACCGCTTATTTCTGAAACTAATTGGGAAATGATCCTAATATGTTAGCATGGCCCTTTATTTTTTCTTGGAGAAAGTCCCTAAACGAATTTAAAAAAAAAAAAAATGTTTGCACCTACTTTCCTTGCCTGCACGTCCCGGGGGGAAAGAAATCCCATTTTTTATTTTCATCCTAGCACGCCGGCAAACAATCCCATCACTAGTGACAGAACTTGCCTGTTTCCGTAATGGTGTGACGTCAGATCTTTAGTGTTGAGGAACAACTTGCTTCCTCGAAGAGGGTAAACAATTTAAGAAATCTCCCTAAGCTGTGTTTTTTAAAAGTTGAGTTGTATTTTTACTAAAGTTCTATTTAAATTCTGTCTTGACGTCACGCCACTACGTTCCATCGTCTGCAACTATAAGAATGGTAGACTTTCCAAGCTGTGTGTTCTGATCTGTCCTGTCATGGCTTAGTGTTGTTATTTGTTGCGCTGTGTTGTTTCTGCGTGCACGCGGGGCCTGCTTTTCTTTTTGTGGTGCTGTAATTTTTGGAAAAAGGCTGGTGCCTTCAAACACTTATGTTATACCATGCAGGCATTTTTTAATTAGTTTACTTTAAATGTTTTTTAAAGAATTTGGCCGAACGAATTAATGTTCGGGGATTTTGAGAGCTTTACCTGCTAGTCACTGCGGACAGTTCCATCGTTCCACCGCTATAAAAATCTTCAAGTTCCTAAGTGGAAACTTATATGGCTGTAACCTGCTTTCCCAATTTTGGTCATGCGGCGACCAAACCAACTAGCTCCTTCTGAGTAGTATCTGCTTAGTGTCTGGCTGAGCCCATCCCTGGGATAATGGAACACCTCGTCTACCGGACAAGAGGCAGAAGTTGAGCTGTGGACTGTGACCCAGAAAGGTGGACTATGTACCAGCTGTAACCGGTGGACTTCCGTTCCTGAGATGGTATTATTGTGAAAATCTAAGGGGTGAACTCCAAATTCTTTTCTGGGACTTTTTAAATTTTCTAACCATAATTGGGGGGGGGGGGGTATTTTGAAATTTCAAAATTTTTGGGAGTATCAGATTTTTTCAATGTTTACAATGTTTTGGTCAAAATAAATTTATACTGTTTGTTAAAAATGTCTATCTGTTCCTTTCACTTCTGCCGACCACACTACCTCGGCCTCGTATTTATGTTAGCATAGGTTAACATAATATTTGTAGGAGCCAATTTGTTATATTTATTCCGCAAGTGGCAATCTTGATCTTTAGAAAAAGGGAATTTCTAGTTATAAAATTTTAATTCCGTGCCTGTGTAAGCTTAAAATCTGGCATGCTGTGTTTCAAATCACTGGAAGGATTACCTTTTTTTTTTTTAATTTACGAATTTATTTATTTGATAGAATTCAATGGTTACTTCATTAAAATTTAGTGAGTTTATGTTGGTTACTCATTTTGCTTTTCTCCCCTTTTCTAAACTCATCATAATGCACAATTCCATTATTTAGTAAAACTTCATGAAAGAAATGAATCAGCTTTACGTACAACAAAAAACTGAATAATTTTATATGGCGTTTATTTTTAAGGAAACCATCAATCAATTTATGAATTCATTATTCTCAAATTCGTTGATTTTAAGGAAAAAATGTCTGTGCAGGGCAACATATTTCCAAATAAAATCAAATATTTGTTGAAAAAATTAGTCTTTTTAATGTGAAATGTACAAGCATTAATAGGTGCGAGTAAAATCACAGGGAAGAATTCCACAACGTAAAATGCCACATTGAGCCAACTGCCTTTCTTCTTTCAATTCAACAAGGGAGAGGCAGCTGTGATTTTCGCCTGAAGCTTCTTTGATTGCTATTCACAATAGGGGTTTCGTTCTCCCCTAAAGTGACAAGACAACATGGGGACGAGTGTCCCCCCACTTTATCCTCAGGGTCCAGTCTATTGGCGGTTTAAATGTCAATCACCTCACAGATGTACACTACTAGCGTCTAAAACACACGAATACGTTGAATCTCACAACGCAAAATGTAAACAAACCGAAGTCGCTGTGCATGCTCGAACTCTCGCCTGTGCTTGCAAAAAGTTAGGTTGTGTGTTTTTTTTTTTTTTGGTAGCAACAAAATCTCTCGTCGAAAATAGCGATTCCCCTAATCTCTTCAGCCCTTTTTTAGGAAGTTTTTCTCTTTTCTTCCATTGATGGTGTATTTATTTTACACAGACGACACGCAATCACGCTTCAAAATATTTATTTAGAAACAAGCAGAAAGCTTTCAACACAAAACGACCATTTTTTCACTTTTCATTTATATGCAAAAAAAATTTCAATTAATTGCAAAAATTATAACTAAAAATAATTTAAATTTAAAAAGGTTTACACATTTTCCTTAATAAATTTTTTGATGTGGCATTGCATTTCAAGTTATACTTTTAAACACATTTTTGATTTGAAAATTTCTTTTTTTTTTAATTGCTTTGTTGCACTTTGTTTGTTTTATAATTAAAAAAGTAATCCAGGTTTTGATCTACTTATTCTTAATGAAATTTAATTTCAATTATATTTTTAAAAAAACTTAAAAATGTATTCAAAATGTAAAATTTTTGTCAAATTAATAGTTTTTAGAAAATATCTTCTTTTATTACTAAACTAAACTTATTCCAACCCTGAAATTCAAAACAAGTGTCTCATTTCCGAATGTGATGCTTTAAAACTATTTGTACAGTGTTAAATCTGAAGTTCACATTTTTACACGCGTTCAAACATTGTCCTATAATTCAATATTTCAAAAGATCTGTTAAATCGTGTCAAAACTGAATATTTGTCTATGGACAGTATAGCTTTAAAAATCACTGATTTTTTAATAATTTCAGCTGGATATTTTTTACATAAATATGTTATTTCACTTGAAATTTATCATAAAAATGCTTATAATAGTGCATTATTAAAATTTGAAATTCAAACTTAGTTATTTAAGATTATTGACAACGCGATAGCCTGGTACTCTTGTTCAGAATGTTTTGAAAGCTTCTTCTTTGACACTTTTTAGGTACTGGTCTTTGAGGCAAAATCCGCTTATTTGCAGGGGATATACTTAGGTCAATATCATGATTTTCTTGCAAATGTTAATTTTAGAAATATTTTCTTCACACAGAGGACATTTTTGTAAAGAACTCGAATAATTTGTCTTCGCATGTATTTTTTTCATGTGTTTCCTAAAACACCTTTTCATTTTAAAACTTTTCTCACACAACCCACATTTAAAAGAATTATCATCGGTAGCACAGTTTTTTGGCAAGTCCTTGTCCAACACAGAATGAATTTTCTTCAAATGATATCGAAAATGATAAAAATTGTTAAATTTCTTTTTTCAATGAGAACAGTTATAAAGAAATGTCTTACATATCTGTTCCATTTTCGATGGAATCTCTTCACTATTAAAAGTTTCACACGGCGCGGCGCACCCCCGTCAGAAAATTCTAACATAGCGATGATTTTGCTTTGATAAAAGCGGCTGAAGTGGCCCTGAAAATGGCCGTTTTTTTATTTAAATTTGTGCAAGAAATCATAACGCGCAAAACAATATGACAACCAGCTCATCGAAATTAGTCTCGGAATCGAACAGATCAAACTTCGCTCTCTGTAAGGATAGAATTGCGCATGCGCAAGCGAAAAAAATCTCGTTTTCAGTGCGAGGAATGACGAAAACTGTTTATCTTTCGCTTTGTGATGCCCAACGTATTCGTGCACTCTAGACGCTAGTATGTACACTCCCCTCATAAAGAGAAAGGAAGTGTTGAAAGACGAATTCCGATATTCTTTTCCATTTCAGCGAAGCTCTAGAAGCACAAAAGTAGTCGTATTTCTTAAAATTAAAGGAGTTTATGATCCATTTTACATAGACTTAATTGCATCTTATGGAACATTAAGAAGTAATTAATTAAAATACGAAGGAAATAATTGCGAAAAATGCCGATTTTTTTTACGGAAAATATGAAACTTCAGAGTGGCCGTGGACCACCTAAAACAATAAGAGAAACAAAATGTTTGATAAGGAGTGCCTCTAAGTGTAATGGAACATTTTCAGACTAGGTACAAAGCAATTTGTTTCAAGATATGCACCCTAACCAGAGTGTGAGAAAAGAAGCAAACCTTGGCGCTCAGATCATCAGTATTGTCCCTCAATGAGTCCAGTTCTTTCTTCAAAATGGCGATCTCTGTCTCATATCCCTCTACGACTTTACTCCTCGACCTGAAAGTTGAACATTTTTTAATTTTTAGATATGACCCCACAGGCACTTTCAGTTTAGCAGCCACAATTCTTTCAGTGGCTGCAGGTTGTAATGGCTTTTATGGGAAAAGAGCATTGATAGGCTCCACTGAGCCTAACATTAGTGTATTAAGGGTAAAAGGGTGCGGTTGCGGCATCCACTCAAAGCCGAAATTTCTTTCGTTTTGCAAGCATAAAACTTGTACAAGTTTGAGAAAAATTCAGAAACAGACACATGTAAGACAGTTTTACATTTGAAGTAACTAATCAAAACAAAGAATTGAAGAATAATCATTCACAATTTTACACTGAAAACATATTATTATATATTTAGTGAAAACATAAGCCTACAAAAATTAATTGCAATGTTTATACGCACAGTATTATCTATTTTTGAAAACTGAATGACAAAAACTCAAGAATGCATGTTGCTTCAACCACCGATTTTGTTTTAAAAAAGGGTGGTACGTGCGATTTTCTCGGCCTTTCACGATATGGAATACCGTGAGGATCGACACTCGTTAAAAGAATAAATAAACAAAGTAGTAATTATCCGGTGTCCAGTCCGGCACGGGGTTCGAGTCGAGTTCGGCAGTTCGACGGAGGAAAAAGCTTCGGCAAAATGCTGAACCTAAAACGAGAGGTGTAGCACGCAGTACGCCGTCGGACGCGCACGTGCAAAAAGTTTCAAAAAATGAGCTACGGTAAAACATTTTTAGAAATCCATGGAGAAGAGAGTGAAACTTTTCGATCGTCGATCGACAAATCATTTTTAAATTTGAGCTTTCTTCAAGTTATAAAAATTTACTAAAAAAAAACAGGAGAAAAAGGAAGGGAAAAAAACGGGAAGCCGCCAGACGGGGGTGGAAAAACGGAGCACGCCGGCCGAGGAGACGTCGAACGGCGCCCCGTCTCGGATGGTGCGTCCCCGTTTCTCCCCTCCCCGGGCGAAGCGGCCCGGACGCCCGTCGGGCGGAAGAGAGAACACTCACGGTGCGGCGGGGGCCTCCGTCGGCTGCTCCGGCGTCGGGTCGCGGGCGTCCAGCTCCTCCTGCAGCGCCCGGCTCTTCTGCTTCAGCTGCTCCACCTCCTCCTCTGCGGGGACAGAACAACACACACTCAATCGATCCACACGTGGAATGCGAAGCGTAAAAACCGAAACGTTCATCCTCTTCAGTCCCAGCTGAAGGCACCTTCTAAGTTTTCATTTATATTCGGTTTCAAAGCAAATTATAACGAAAAAAACTACGCGTTATGAAG
>JAXGGA010022785.1:0-14448 GCA_038373865.1 Uloborus plumipes
AATAAAGAGACATTCGCGCAACGATTTGCAACGATCTTTTCAAATTCTTAAGCGACGACCGTTTTTATACTTTATCTCCGTTATTTAAAATATGTCTGGATGAATGCGGTTCACCTATTAATAACAGAGGTAACATCGCGGCATAAAAGATCTTCAAACGGGAAATAAATTTTTCAAACGCATTTAAACGAACTGCAGATGAATAGAATTTTTCAATATAAACTCAGCTTTAGCGGGATGAATTTATTTATTTTTGTGCAGATTATTTAATTTTACATCCTAATTTTTACCAGTTTGCACCAATACTTCTTTTGTTGATGACATTCCTGTGAAATGAAACTTTTTGAAAAGTTCAAAATTAAGTTTTTACTGATTTTTATATTATTTGGATTGATTTCGAAAATTTCCTCTATACTTCACGATCACGTCAGGATTTTTTGTAAAATTGATTTTTATTTTTAATAAAATCTTCCATCAATAAAAGTATTTTTCATTTAAATATATAGAAAATATGCTATTCTTCGTGATACGTACCGATTTTTAAGCAATCAATTACTTTTAATTGACTTAAATGGAAGAAAAAGAATAAAAAATGTCTAATTTTACGCATCCGTGGAGCAAAAAAAAAAAAAAATGGCTATATCTCAAGAATAATTTTTTTCTATTAAAAAAAACTTTTGAGGACATAGAATATTGATGCACAAATTTCCTACTAAATTTCATCAAGATAATATGTGGTACACAACAATGTTACAAAGAATAAATGTCACAAACTGACAAACTTCACCTAGTCCGATCCCCCTGTCACATGTTATGCTATATTACGTAAACACATTATTTTGAGAATAAAAAATACTTGGTGTCACATATCTTGTATGTTCCCTAGTTTCATCTCGGTACAATTTCAAGAAAGCCTGTACTAGTTCAACTTTCGTGAGTAAAATCCAAGTAAAAATTTGAAACAAGAGTACGATGAAAATAAAGCTTTTAAAAATGCTTTCAAGCTGATGTCTTTTATTCAGTAGCGTAGCTAGGGAGTCTAGTGCCCGTGGTGAACTTAAGAAATTACGCTCCCCCCCCCCCGGTCGCCTTGTTGGGAGGTCTCAGAAGGTCATCGTGACCTCCCAAAAACAATCCTCTATTCAGAAAATTTTGATTACTCGACAAATTTAAAGACCAATATTGATATTTTTTTCTTAAAAGGTTTTTATGATGTTCAATGTTCGTTCTCATAAAATGTTTACTTTTCAACTCCAGCTCTTATTTTTGCGAGTTTATTTTTTAAGATATTTTTCTATTAACATGCATTTTTAAAAAATCCTTAACTTTTTGTTACTGGGCATTGCCGCCTCCGTGACTGCTGCTCCCGTGGCAAGAGCCACTCCTGCCGACCCCAAGCTACGCCACTGCTTTTATCAGGAGACCTCGTAAAACTAGATTTTTTATTATTATTATTTTTTTAAGTTTATTAAGTTTTAAAAGCGCATTATTCACAGTTCTATGTCTGCTTAAGCATGAAGATTTATTTACAATTTCGTAAACAATTAACTATATACACTTTTTTTGCATCGATTGACACAATATTGCCCAAGCAAGTCATTTTGACTATCTGAGCAATATAGATATAGCAGGGGCCGTAGTGGCCCGATCGGTAAGGCATCGGACTCGTGTCCGAAAGGACCCGGGTTCGATCCCAGCCGATCAAAGATCCACCGTCTTGATTAATGGTGACTGGGAGGCGTTAAAAATGTCGTGGTCACAAAGTCCTCCAAGTGAAACGATACCTCTGGGGTGCTAGGGCCTATGGTTTGCTCGACCCTAGGTTCTGGTTCAAAATTAAGAACAGAGCGCTCTTCAGGGCCCTATCCCGGTTAAACCACTAAGCTGGTAGGTACGGGGGACCCTGGAGGGTGAAATGAAATGAAATATAGATATAGCACATAAAAATACCAGAATTGAAGGAAGAGGAGGGAGGTAACTACAATTACTAATAAACACATTCATATGCTGTATAAAAAGCCACAAAAATCTTTAAAAATTGTGTCATACTTGTACACTTAAAAAAATAGATGTTTTTACAGTATGATACAGCTAATTTTACAGTAATAAACTGTAAAATTGCTAGTGGTTCATTCCATAGAAATGTCAACCTCAGCCGAAGCAAAAATACCGAAGTGAAAAAAGTATCAAAAAATAAACAAATAAATAAATAAATAAAAACATAACTACATAAGAAGTTGAAAAAAATTGAAAAAGTATTGTAATTATCACTGAGATTAGCCATAATAAATAGTTTGTAGTGTGTTTACTGCTTGTTACTCGATGGTTACGTTAGTCACGTTACGTTAGTCACACTCCATCTTGAGTAAAAGTGACACTTAAGACTAAAAAAAGTTAAGATTTAATAAATGTGTTTTATGTTTTTTAAAGCCAACTTTACACGTTTTTCAAACACATCATTCAATTTTTAACACTTGCTGAACTTTGAGAAATTTTTGCCTCACACCATGAGCATTCATTTTCAGGGTTGCAAAAATGTGACATTAGTCACGCTGCTATTTTGGTTGAAAAAATATTTACTGTCAGTAATTTTGTTTTAAATTCTTAGCAGAAATGTGGTACATAGATTCCATGTACATTATAAATCCACCAGCACAACTAAAAAATATTTTTTATCCTTTAAGTTACAAGTAAAAACAGTTACAAAATCAGCTCTAAATGTTACGTTAGTCACTATGGAATGACCCTAGTTTACAATAAATAAACTAAAATTATTAGTTTCACAGTTTATTATAGTTCATTTTACAGTTTTAAACTGGAACCTCTGCTGCCAGTATTATACTGTTGTTTTTACAGTATAATACAGCTCATTTTATGGTATAATTGCTAATTTTGCAGTAATAAACTGCAAAATTGCTAGTTTCACAGTAATGAGCTGCAAAATGGCTAGTTTTAGTTTATTACTGTGATTTTAAATTTTTAAACTGGAGCCTCTGCTGCCATTATTATACTGTGTAAACTGCTTTTTTGCAGTGTATACATAACTGAAGGGCTTGGAGGATGAAGGAGCTATGTTACATTTTGAAAAAGAAACATTCTAGACAATGGTAAGCAATGGATACAGGTAAGAAAATAAAACTTGGTACATCAAAAAGTAGATGTCAAACACCATTAATGCCTGACATTTTTTCCCAAAGATATTTTGCATACTGGTTACAAAAAGTGTTTAATGGACAGGAAAAATAATTAAAAAAAAAGTATTGTGTAAAAAATAATTTTATTATGGAAAGAAAAATCGTCCCTTAAAAGTTACGATAGACCTCAGAGGGTAGATACTTTTTTTACTAATTTTTTTTTTCTGCCTACGATATAATATTTAAAAAGACATTTCATAAGAATTAATAAAATCAGCAACAAACATAAACTGGGAAGCTTGGAATAACTTTGAAAACTTAGCTTTTTTTCTTGAGATTGTGAACGATGTCATTTTTGATAAAGATCACATTAAAACTGCTACAGAACACACTTTACAATAGTTATACAAATACAAATACAAATGTGGCGACCAGCAGCAGGCTCTGGGCCCAACTTGGCTGGTCCTAGTCAAATTAAAGACCCCAATGAAGATCAATGGCCCTCTTAAAGCCATCTACTCCATTGCTCTTTACCGCCTCTTCCGGTAAGCTATTCCAAGTTCCCACTACCCTGCTAAAATAGTAATTTTTTCGAATATCAAGATTAGCCTGAGATTTAAACAGCTTAAAACAATGACCCCTTGTCCTGCTTTCCGTGCGAAAATCTAACCCTGTAACATCATTCATTTTAATAAATTTAAACAACTGAATCATGTCCCCTCTAGCTCTCCTTCGCTCAAGACTATACATATTAAGCATTCTAAGTCTGGAATCATAGTCTAAATTAGAAAACCCATTTACTAACCTTGTAGCCCTTCTTTGTACCCTTTCCAATAAATTAATGTCTTTCTTCAGATAAGGAGACCAAAACTGAACAGCATACTCCAAATGAGGTCTTACCAAACTTCTATATAGAGGCAGAAGAACCTTCTTAGATTTGTTTGAAATAGATCTATTAATAAACCCAAGCATCCTGTTGGCTTTGTTACTAGCTATGCTGCACTGTTGACTAGATTTGAAATCCTGATTTATTAAGACACCTAGATCCATAACATTATCTGCCCTACTAATGACTGAACCCTGTAAATAATAGCTTGTATGCTTATTTCCATGACCGAAATGCAGCACTTGACATTTCCCAACATTAACTGCCATACCCCACTTGTCTGCCCATTTAGTAATATGATCCAAATCCTGTTGCAGCTGATTTATTTGTTCGTCATTTTCCACAACCCCCATAATTTTGACATCATCGGCAAAACAATTCATGTTTCCAGAAACATTTTCATGAATGTCATTCATAAAAATAATAAACAAAAGGGGACCTAAAACTGATCCTTGGGGAACCCCACTTAAAACCTCACTCCATTTAGAATAGTTACCCCTAACAACTACTCTTTGTTTCCTTCCTGTCAGCCAATTCCTAACCCAAACTAGAATTTTACCTCCTACCCCTATATCAGCTAATTTACTGAGTAGTGCTACATGCGGCACCTTATCGAAAGCTTTTTGAAAATCTATGTAAACAACATCTACGCATTTTTTGCTATCTAAAGCCAAGGTAACCTTGTCGTAGAAATGTAATAAATTAGTAGCACACGATTTACCTTTTCTGAAACCATACTGCAAACTACTCAACAGCCCATTATTTTCTAAGAAATTCATAATCTTAATTTTGATCAATGTTTCAAAAATTTTACATACCACTGAAGTCAGACTCACAGGCCTATAATTTCCTGCATTACCTCTAGACCCTTTCTTGAAGAGTGGTGTAATGTTAGCTAGTTTCCAGTCCTCTGGCACTATCCCTGAGTTATACGAAGCATTGAATATATTAACTATAACGTCAACTAATTCCTCTGCACATTCTACTAGAATTTTTGGATAAATATTATCTGGTCCCGGAGCTTTTGTGGTTTTAATTTTTTTCAAATAAAGTAATACATCCTCCCTGGAAAATACAAAGTCCTCAAGCTGTGTAGTAGCTTGTGTCTTGCTTGTGTCAACTGTTGAGATACAGTTATCGTTAAAAACACTGGAAAAAAAGTCATTTAGAACATTTGCTATATCACCATCATTCTGAATTAAATTTCCATGCTCATCTACTAGTGGCCCAATTTGACTATTTCGAACTTTCCCAGAATTTGCGTATGCAAAAAACTCCTTTGGATTCCTGTCAATATTATCTGCCAGCTTTTGTTCCAATTCTCTTTTCTGAAACCGTACCAAATACTTAAAACTACGCCTAGCCTCACAATACTGTAGCCTGTCTGCGCTGTGACCAGTTTCTTTTAATCGACGAAAAGCAGCTTGCTTACGGTTTAGAGCGTCCTTAGTTTCCCTAGTGAACCACATGGGTCAAATTTTTGTGTTTACCCCTTTTCTCCTAAAAGGAACAAAATCTCCAACTGTTTTTGCTAGTTTTTCCTTAAACTCTGTCCATTGCAAATTTACATCGCTATTGTCCAAACCTGATGAAAAAACCGCTTTCAAACTCTGCAAGAGTGCGACAAAATCAGTATTTCTGAAATTAGGTACAAACCTAAAATTTTTGTCTTTGTGCATATCAAACTTAATCCCAAACCTAATGCTGTTGTGGTCACTGTCTCCAATATGCTCCCCTACACATAATGCCTGTACAGAACCTTCAACATTGCAGAAAACAAGATCCAAAACAGTATCCTGCCGTGTTCCCTCAGAAACAACTTGATCTAAAAAACAGTCACCAATTACTTTTAGAAATTCCTCTTCTCTACTATTATTGGGGTAAGAATTATTCCAATCAATGCCCGGAAAATTGAAATCCCCCATTATAATTACCGGTCCCTTACTCGACATGTCTCTAATAATACGATACATCTGTTCATCTTGACCCTGGCTTAGATTAGGTGGCCTATAAATGTTACCCAAACGTAATTTTTTACCCTTACCGCTCATCAATTCTAGCCAAACCATGTCAATATCATTAGGTTTGTCATTTATTGCCAATTCATTGCAAGTTAAAGTATCTCTAACATAAAATAAAACCCCACCACCTCTTTTACCTACTCTATCTTGTCTAAACAAATTATACCCAGGAATACACAATAAATCATCATCATTTTTGGTAGCCCATGTCTCGGTAACTCCAATTACATCCAAATTCTCATTTGTGATTATGCTTTTTAATTCTTCCATCTTGTTCCTAATACTGCGAGCATTGGTATAAAAAACCTTGAGCATGCTCAACTTGTTTTTATTCAACCCCTTACGATTTCTTGAATCAAAATTATTCAACTGACTACTCTTATTTTCCTCCTTATTACCTTTCCTAACTAAACCCAAATAGTTTGCATATTTTTGCAACCTTCTCCATGAACCCTGCCCCCCTTTCAAACTTAGTTTTTTGACTCAGAATACTCCAAAACCAAACCACTAACCATTTTAACCCCTGTAGAACTCAGATGCAGGCCATCCCTAGCAATCCAATCTCGCTTACAATAACTCCACACGTCGATGAATCTGATACTGCGCATATGGTAAATTTCTTTGAGTATCAGGTTCATGTACCTAGCCCGCTGGTCATGCACCTAGCCCGCTGGCTGGTTATGTGCTGCAATCTGTTAATAACAAATTGAAACAATACCAAGGTACTCATTGAACACTATTATTTGGTTGAAATGTGCATTTTGGGAAAAATCAGACCCTTTTTTGGACCGTCCCTAAAAAGGGACGCTAGGCATTAATGGGTTAAAAAGCTTTTTCCACCAATCCACCCCAGACAACGCCAGTATAACAAAAGCTTCATAATAAAACGAACACATATCATTAACGGAATGTTTACCCGAAAAACCGTTTCCAGCTCTACAGGAAACTATCCTCGAAGAGAAAAATGCCTGAAAAATCGACTATACATGAAAATTTCGCGGGCACCATCCGGCGCGGTGATCACATAAAGGGCCTCTGAATAAATTCCGCTCTCCAAGCAAACTCGCATTCTCCGATTCCAAAAGAGCTTGCTGCCGTTTTACGGAGGGGGTATTTCGGTTTATTTTTATTCGGCATCAACCGAAGTCGGTTGCGAGCGAAATCCTGCCTCGTGTCAGATTTTTGACTTCTCGTTACCCGCGGATAAAGATCTTCATTGAAACTAGGGGGGGGGGGGGGGGAATCATTGCCCCATTCGTGAAAGTGTAATGCATTCAACGGTCTATTCCTTTAGAGATCATTTGGGATGAAAGAGTTGTGATTTTTTGCAGCGCTTCCTGTTGTCTTTTGTTATGTTGTGGTTAGAAACAAATAATTTAGAAAAAAAAAGAAAGAAAAAACACTACCCCCACTCCCAAAAATACCTTTTTTACTTCCTTTTACGTAGTAAAAGTAGTATTGTGATCTCGAAAAAAAAATCACTCAAATTTGAGTCTAAATTTTGATTTTGTTCACCCCCGAATGAATGTTCAGTAGTTTTTTCGACCTGTCAGCACGTGCATATGTACCTACCAACATAAGCAGCCAAAAATCCTTTTCAACCACCCCCGAGTTAATTACGACGAGTTTTCTCGTGACGTCTGTATGAACGTATGTGCGGATGTATGTGCGTAAGTCTGTCGCATAACTCAAAAACTATATGCCGTAGAAGCTTCTAGCTTGGTATGTAGGCTCTGAGGATGGTCTAGTTGTGCACCTCCCCTTTTGGTTGCATTCGAATGTTCCCAAGGGGGTGTTTTATACCTTTTTGGGGTAAATCAGTGTTAATTTCAATGCAGACTCAAGTGATATGAATTGGCGCCAGTAAATCGCGAAGTGATACCACTTGGCGATATGTCGCCAAGCTTTTGGTCGCCAAGTGTTTGACGCCAAGTTGGCGACAAATTTGACGAAAAAAATTATTTTTTGAATTTGGGTTCAACTTGGCGCTATTGGCGATATTTTGCGAAAAATCCACTGAATGATGTTAAAATCGGCAATATTTAGAAAATTAACCATTGTAAAACATTTTTTGCATTGTTTCGTGGCAGATTAGGGGAGTAAATATTTGAATTATTACCTTGCTCACTCCAAGCACTTTTTTAACACTTAAGGCAACTGCTAAGAAATTTACACGTAAAAGGAAGTAGTGTGGGGTCCATACCAGATTTTTACTTCCTTTTACGTAGTAAACTGCTAAGAAATTGTTTACTTCCTTTTACGTAGTAAAGGAAGTCACGAAAAAAATTTCACTCAAATTTCGGTCTAAATTTTGACTTTGCTTACCCCCGAATGAATGTCGCGTAGTTTTTTCTACCTATCAGCACGTGTATATGTACCTTAAAACATACAAACAGCCAAAAAATCAATTTCGACCACCTCCGAGTAAATTACGACGAGTTTTCTCGTGACGTCTGTGTGTACGTATGTGCGGATGTTTGTGCGTATGTATGTCGCATAACTCAAAAACTATATGCCGTAGAAATTTCTAGCTTGGTATGCAGGCTCTGAGGATGGTCTAGTTGTGCACCTCCCCTTGTGATTGCATTCGAATGTTCCCAAGGAGGTCTTTTACACATTTTTTGGGGTAAATCAATGTTAATTTCAATACAGACTCAAGTGATATGAATTGGCGCGACCACTTGGCGACATGTCGCCAAGCTTTTTGTCGCCAAGTGTTTGACGCCGAGTTGGCGACAACTTTGGCGAAAAAATTATTTTTTGAATTTGGGTTCAACTTGGCGCTATTGGCGATATTTTGCGAAAAATTCACTGAATGATATTAAAATCAGCAATATTTAGAAAATAAACCATTGTAAAATATTTTTTGCATTGTTTCGTGGCAGATTAAGGGAGTAAATATTTGAATTGTTACCTTGCTCACTCCAAGCACTTTTTTTAACACTTAAGGCAACTACTAAGAAATTTACACGTAAAAGGAAGTAGTGTGGGGTCCATACCAGATTTTTTAAAATTAAACTGATGTTTACTTCTCTGATCATCATAATAGACTATACCCTGTGCAACGACAGGAGATGAATGAAAGAAATATTAATTTCCCACTCTCCGCCCCTTTCCCCTTATGATCGTCATAGTTATGGCGCTGTAGACTTTTCCCCACTTAGTTTTTGCAACAATAGTTACATGCAAACGGTTAAAATTGCTTTGTGCGTAAACTATTATTCAATCAACGTTAATAAATACTTTTTGAATAATTTACATAACGGTAATTCATGACGGTAGGGCTTGCTAAAACAAACTATTTACCACTATATTTGTCAGAAAACAATTAGAAATAACTCAGATATGAAAAAATAAAAGCGTGAGCCTAATTCGATTAAACATAAAATAAATGAAATGTCTCAACAGCAGCTCATAAAAAAAAAAAAAAAAGATCTGTTTTCTTTTGCACGGTTTCCATGGTGACAACGTAAAATTTCTAAACTTGATACTCCTATTCTAAAGTAACTGAGTATAAGATCAGACTTAGGTAAACCTACCCTAACCGCGTTCCCTCATTAGTTATGTGCATAAAAATGAAGATTAAATTATAATAATGAACATGATGTTGTATGGTTGTCGTAGAAAGAGTATTCAAATCATTGGGTTGTTGTGATTTGAACTTTCAATAATTATGTAATTATGTGGATTTTATGCAGGTAGTATCTTCAAATTTTGCAGAAATTTTCAGATTTTTGAATGAAAAGTAGATCTAAATTTCTCGTAAATGACACTCATTTCACAGGGCAAATATTGTTATCCTTTACAAAATTCTACAAATTTGGCGTATTGCTACAACATTTCTGAATTAAGGGCAATTCCACCGTTAAGGATGCTATTTGGTAAATATTACACAGTGGTGGATTTACCATGCCACAAGTATCTCAATTTTGAGGGGACCCCACTGCACGGAAGCCCCAAAGTTCATCATAATACATGTCGTTCAAAATCAGTTTTTTTAATAACAGTCCAAGGAGCCTCCAAAAAATATAATGCGATGAGCCCTCAAACCTACAAATCTGCCACTGAAATTAAAATGCATGCATGGGTACAGAGAGAAAAAATTATGCTTCAGAGCATTTGTGTCTCAAAACACCGATGTTTTTTTAATCGATATATCACCACTATCGATATTAAATTATCGACATCCCATATCTCTTTCAAAGCGGCACGAGTTTTTACAATGCGTTTGGTTCTTTAAAGTAAGGTTGCACCGATTAATTGATCATAATCTCCTACTTAATTAATAATAAATTACTACTTAATAATTAATTAATATTAAATTACTACCTACTTAAATAATGCTAAATAAATTTGTAAGTAAATAAATGCAATTTTCTGAAAACATTAACATGTAGTTACTACAGTACTACAGTCGCTTCCTTTTTTTTAAAGGCTCAATGAAATTGAGAAAATTAGGAAAATAGAGAAAAATAAATAGTCTCTCAGAAATAAATTAGTACCTATTTCTAAAACCGTAATTGTGAAAAAAAAAAGAGGTGGGAAAAATAATAATATTGAAATAATAATCATGATCAATAATCGGTCTTGCCAATTAATTGTCCGAATATCAACAGCCGATTAATCGGTAATCGGCTAATCTGCTTATCGATGCATCTCTACAATAAACCACTTCTACGATTGCACCAGTGCACCGCTCATCACCAGGGTTGCGAGATTTAAGAACTGTAAATACGAGACAGGCTTCGGAGGGAGGAGGGAGTCTAAAAGTCGAATTTTTACAACCTTGACTTTAACATCAACCTTTTATCACAAACGTATTCATGAAGAAAAAGCAATACACAATCAACATATGAATAGAAACTTTATTTATTACCATTGCATAGTAATTTTACTTCATGAGTATTAGTGGGAAAAGTTTTAACACTAAATATTGTGAAAGTTCGTGTGTCTCTGCTATTGACCTCCTTTTTCCTAAAATAAGACACAGTAAAATCATTTACAAAGAGCTACACCACTTTTACAATGAACTACATCTTTTTTAAATGGATTGTCACAATGATTTCTGCTCTAGCTGTACATAAGACTGAGATGATTATACTTCAAAACAAAAAAATATTATGATTCAATCAATATTCTTATCACACTATTTCACAATTTTTTTTTCCTCGAAAGAATGTTTTTTTTTTTTTTTTTTTTCCGTAAAATGTTACTTCGAGCAAGAAAACCGGACATTAGCTGTCCTGCATCAAGGCTTCCCGGGACGTGGGACAGTTTTATAAAAAACGGGACAGTCCTTTGAAATCCGGGACATCTGGCAACCCTAATCATCACATTCGATGGCCCCTTTCGAATGTGTCCATCGAAGACAAGAGGAGAAGGGAACAACGCGCACCTCACTTCTCTCCGAAGTTTTCCAATGTTTCGGTTTCCTTGCACTCTATTTGCTCAACTCGGCACACAACCTGGAATGCCTCCAAAACCGATCGAATGAGCCCCTTTCTCGCTCGTCTTTTCTTTAACACGTCGCCTGCCAAACAACTCCTGCGTGTCATTTTCAGGCCACGCGCACCCAAAACGTACGGGCTGCTCACTAGGGTGGGGCGAAAAATAAAAAGTTTTTCAGATCAACTTCTAATAGTTGCCAAAAGTTGTCTTTGGTGATAGTTAGCTTTTGTGCAAAATTTGAGAAAAATCGGTTAATATCTTCAGGGGGCGCTGCGATCGCAAAGTTTTATCATAGCTCTTATCGAGATTTTATGGTTAAAATATGAAAAATAATGCCGTTAGCTAAGCTCATTACATTTTTTTTACTCATAAGATATATTCATGCATTCAAAGCATATGAAATAACTCACAAAAAATTATTTTATATGGTATATTTATATTTCAAGCATTTAAAAAGAAACAAAAACGTGAAAAAATGTGATTTTTTTTTAAATATAAATATATCACATAAAATAGTGTTTGTGAGTCATTTCATATGCTTTGAATGCATGAATATATCTTATGAGTAAAAAAAATGTAATGAGCTTAGCTAACGGCATTATTTTTCATATTTTAACCATAAAATCTCGATAAGAGCTATGATAAAACTTTGCGATCGCAGCGCCCCCTGAAGATATTAACCGATTTTTCTCAAATTTTGCACAAAAGCTAACTATCACCAAAGACAACTTTTGGCAACTATTAGAAGTTGATATGAAAAACTTTTTATTTTTCGCCCCACCCTACTGCTCACTGCCAGAGAAAACCGGGAATTGTTTTTCTCGCATCGAATTTGACATTTTAATTAAGCTCCGAGTCTGCTACGTCAGTGGTTTTTGGAGAGAAAAAAAAATCAAATTGACGGGCAATGAATGCTAAGGTCACTATTACGTTTACAGATATCCCGGTAATATTACATATTTTTCTTTTTGAATGATGGAGTGTTTACATCAGTGGTTCCGATTTGGCTCCTCAAAGGGGCGATAAATTCTGAAGGGGTGATAGGGGGATGAAAGATATTTAGAAGAGAAAACAGAAATAATAAAAGGGTAACGAAAATCGAAATTGTAAACATGTACGAAGAATGTTTCGAGTTCAGACAATTAATCACAAGTTAAGAAAGAAACAAACTAAAGTTCAAGAGCTTCCTCCTTACACTTCGGATGCGTCTTGGGAAGTATTTTGTCATTCAATGTCAATTTTATGGATTTTCAGTTTTTCAATTTATTTTCCCTCAAATTTTTAGTTTCAATGATTTTAATTCCCGCAGATTCCAGTGCAGAAAAGAAAATAATTTCTTGAAAAATACTTCTGTTTTCTGAAAAGTACGTCAATGATCTTTGTTAAATGTTACCCTTCAAATGATTATCAGTTGTCTTTGTGACGGAAAAAAATTAAAGGTATTTAATTCATTTATTAATATTTTTAATAGTTTTAAAGTGATTGGTTATAATTGCTTTATTGCGTACATTTTACCCCAAGTTAAAGTTTGGAACTTGTATTTTTAATAATATCGCGATGCTCACTTACACCAACTCAGGATTTTTTTCGAGAAAGAAAGGGGAGGTGGGGTGCGATAGGTGTCAGTTAGCGTCTTGAAGGGGGCAATGAGCCCAAAAAGGTTGGGAAGCACTGGTTTACATGGTCACAGCCGAAAGGGAGGGACGGGACTGTACTGAAGAAATGTTGGCTCTTTCTGAAATATTACATATTTCCCCTCCTTTTCTCTAAGTTGGCTTTCCCTATACAGCTAAATAATCAAATAAGTATAAACGGCAGGCCAGAGTGTAAGCCGAGATGTTCAACATGGGGATAAAAAGGAAGAAAGTATTCACTAAAAAACATCTTATGAAATTTCAATATCATTTTTTTTTTCTATTCCAGAGAGTGACAAAGAGATCATATTCTCTTTAACTTTTAAAGAGGACACACATTTTTGAATCCTAGAAAATCCTCAACTTCAAAAAACGTTTGCTCTAGAACAGACAGACTTCCTTTTAGTTAAAATTCCTGGAAAAAATTTCATGAAGGTTCTATAATGCCAAAGTCCTGTACCCAGATGATTAAGTGAAATTTAAGAAATCTATTGTGCGAATTTATGAAAGAATGCCCTGTCCATTGTCCAATAAGTGGAAAATATCAAGAAATGAAGTATGATTAGGAATGTTCCTTCCTAAAGGTATCATATGAAGAGAAATCAGCCAAACCAAAGCATCCAACCATCTGCTGTTTCAAGGACATATTTTTATGAATGAAATAAGGAATTAAATTTGTACGAACTATTTATATTTCTCGACTAAAATATATATTTTTTAAGATGTATTTTTAATCTTTATTGAGTTCAAACTTGTTTTTGAGTTTTCGACAACTGAATGGAAAACAAGGTTTGATTTGATAATAATTACTTGCTCCTTTCCGCACTCCCTCCCCATTGTTACTTGGTTCAATTAACTCTGTTAAATGCTGAATTGTTACAAATAAATTTTAACATGTATTCCGATTCATCACTTTCTGCGAAGTGAATCATAAAAAAAGATAACACTAAGATTTATGAACAAAATTGCTCAACATATTTTGTTTTTTCTTAAAATTGAAAGAACAAAACAGGTATGACGTTTTCTGCCAGAAAACCAACTTAACCCATTAATGCCTAGCGTCCCTTTTTAGGGATGGTCCAAAAAAGGGTCTGAATTTCCCCAAAATGAACATTTCAACCAAATAATAGTGTTCAATGAGTACCTTGGAATTGTTTCAATTCGTTAATAACAGATTGCACCACATAACGATTGTAAAGTGTGTTCTGTAGCAGTTTTAATATGATCGTTATCAAAAATGACATCGTTCACAATCTCAAGAGAAAAAAGCTAAGTTTTCAAAGTTATTCCCAGCTTCCCAGTTTATGTTCACTGCTGATTTTATT
>JAXGGA010022786.1:0-14445 GCA_038373865.1 Uloborus plumipes
TCCCTTAGGTATACCGCTGATTCCAAAAACGAAATAAATATTAAAATTTCCTTATGAGCAATAAATTAAAAAACAATGGGAGAAATAATTTTCAACGAAAATCGAGAGCATACGTGTCTTCGGCAAACTTTATGTAAAACATGTTTGTTCTTTTCTCAATCGATTGACGGAAAAATAATTGGGGGGAGGGGGTGACATCTAGAATTACCGCCCGAGGAACACCCTTGCTAGCTACGCCACTGCCTAAACATGTGGGTGATTCTACTCAAAAAATAAATTGGTCTAAAGATTCACGAAGCAAGTAAAACAAGCTATTTCCAAAATTTAATACACATGTCATAATACTTGCAGCTTATCAAAAATAGTTCATGTTATTATGAAATGATAATACTCTTGAAATTTTTATATTAAGTATTAATGGAGATCTTCTGATGTCTAGTGAAATTATAATAAAAATTTAAGTTTCTATGCGACAAATTAAGATTTTCACGACCGAAAATTTCATCCCTCTTTGGACACAATGCACAACATTTTAAGCCTCAGTTCATCCAAAACAAAGGGAGGGTGCTAAAGTTGAAATTTTGCGATTTTATTTCTTCCTTCGCCTTAACCAGTGGTGGCCAACCCGCGGCACGCGTGCCACAATGTGGCACGGCGGAGTATTTAGAGTGGCACGCGAAGACTTATTGAACTTTTTTCAAAATTGAGAAAATAATGTGGTTTTCAGCAATTTTGTGGAACTTTTTAAACCTTATTCTCATAGTTGAAAAAATCCCTTTAAAATCTTACTGCTAATTCATTTGTATTTAATTATAAATATAATACGTTATAATATGGTCAAAAGCTTAATCTGGAGATGTAATCGTGCGTTCCATAAATGATTTGGGCAAGAATCCAAAGAGCGGGAGCTGGGGGGGGGGGGACGTTCCCAAAACCCTAAGTGATTCTGAGGATTCCGACTCAGACTCGGATGGTTTTTTAACGGATGGCACAACTTAATCACGCTCTACCAAAGATGGTTCAGCAAATGACCAGAAATTTGAATTATCACTGCCAGGGAAGTCTTTGGGCTAAAACTTTCTAAATTAACTTAACTGTTAGCCACTGTCGGATCTAGGAGAGAGCAAGGGGCCCTAGCTTCGGGCAGCAAAACTTAAGTGTATCGAAAGCCCAAATGCGGTTCTAAAAATGTGTCATGAACTCCCTAGGAGTCCAAAAAATTCTTAAAATTACGTTTTTCACCCTCTTATTGCAGAAAATTTCTGGAGAAGTGTTCCGACCCCCACTTCCTTTCCTAAGATCCCTATGTTTAGAAATGCATTTTAGTGCATAAATTCTAAACATTTCCAGAGAAAAGCCGCTTTTCTACCTCTTCTCTTAAATTAGCCAAATGTATCCTAAAATGACATTTTTGAAACTTCTATTTCAAAAAGATTGCAGTGCGGATTCCCCTTTTCCTTGCCTGACGTCGCCAACTTTGTGTATGTGTTTTTAAACGAAGGAGCCTTCGAATCTCCCAACCTTTTCCTTAACATCACCAACTATTACACGAATTGCATGGTAAGAGCCTAAAGATGGAAACATTTCTGGAGGGACCCCGAACTCTCCTAAACAATCTAAGAATGCATCTTTTAGTTTTCAATTTTGAAATTATTAATGGAAGAGCAAGCACTACTTCCTCCAATATCTCAAAATATAGTCTAAAACTCCATTTTTAAAACTTCAGTTTAAAAAAGTTTCCCATGACAGCCTCCAAATCCCGGGCCTTCCAAAGTTATTAAAGATAGTCTAAAATTTATTTACAGACTTTAATTTAGAAAACTTTCTTGTGAAGGGCTGCCGAACTCACAGTTTCCCAAACGTTACTACAAAAGATGCCGTGAAATTAAAGTTAAACCGCGAAGAGATGGCGGGTCGATTGGAAACGGAAACGGACCACTTCATTTAAAAATAGGTTGGATTAGCGAGAAAGCACAACTTCACTGCTTACGCGTTCCAGCAGATCCAACCTATTTCAAAATGAAGTGGTCCGTTTCCGCTTCCAGTCGATCCACCATCTCTTTGCGGTTCAACTATACGTGTTTACGATTTCAGTTTTGAAAACTCTCCGAGGGATATCTCTACATTCTCCCTCTTATTTAAAGTCTGCAGATATGGCCTAGACCTGAACCTTTCGTTCTCAATGACTACTCAAAAATGACTTCACACAATGTCGCGAAAAATTTCAATGGAAACCCTGAAATGTACCTTTCTCCTATCGTTTTCAAATAAAACCTAAAGTCACATTTTCGGGACAATTTCAAACACGCTTTAGAAGAGGTGAACTTGATAACATTGAGGTTTCGCTCTATGTGACAATCTACAATTGTACTTTTCAAACTTCAATGTTGAAAATTTTCCAGAGAGCGAGAGCCCCTACCAATTTACCGTTTCCATAACCTGACCAAAGATAGCAAAAAACGAGTTTTCAATGCACAAAGCTTCTTCACTGCTCAAACTTAGAGAAATAATATAGTATTTGAGTAAAAGTTACACAATCAGCCCATAAATTTAAAAAAAAAATCCCTTTTTTGTCATTGAAAAATTCAAAGTGGCACGCGAAATATTTCTTTTCCCGAAAGTGGCACTTTTTCCCAAAAAGGTTTGCCACCCCTGGCCTTAACAAATCCTTCATCGCAGCGAAGTTTTGCCATTCTTTCCCTCTGTGAGTTATCAGGTTGCTAAGATTCTCAAACGTTTCAATTTCCAGGTGGTATTCTCTCCTATGCATAAACTATGTTTCTCTTCCCTTAAAGATCCCATTCATCCTCTTAACAGTTGTGGTATTTATAAAATTAATTGCATTTGTAATTTATCCTATATAGGACAGACGCGACGGGCTTTAAAATTCCGCTTAAAAGAACATCAGAATTATGTGAAAAAGCAGCAATTAAATAAGTCTAGTATTGCGCAACATTGTTGAGACAAGAATCATTCTTTCGATTTTAATTCCTTTCAAATTGTCCAAAAATGCCCCAACCCATCAGATCTTGATTTTTGGGAATCCTTCCACATTTTGAAAAACAGTTCTGACTTAGTTAACGATATAAATGCTATTCCTTATTTTTCTGCAGTTTGGCGTCCATTTGTATAAATTATAATTGTTAGCCTTTTGGCTTTTCGTGTTGCTAATCTTTACATTTCAATTTTTTGCTCATATTTTTTGATTAATTTAAAAATTTTATTTCATTTTATTTCATTCTGTTTTCTTTCTGCTGTTTTTCGGTATATATTTTTTCCCTATTTGCAAGCTAATTTATTCGTAAGTGGTTTCATTTTTTGACAATGTTTATGATCTATGGGATCTTTTGGAAATTTATTTCTTAACGGTTTTTTCTTGATGGTTTCATGTAATAAATTTCGGCTCTAAGCATTGTCTTGTTTGTTTTGTTAATATCCAGTTTTTGCTATTTATACTGTCTTTTGTTCGAAAGTGTTTCTTTTATCGGATGACTCTTCATCCTAAAGCTCACACCTCTTGCATTGAAAAAGAGGCTCCTTGTAGCCTCGAAACACGTGTCTGCGGTATACCTGCATATTTGTGCATCTCTAACGTAGGAATAAACTTCACTTCATATCCTTAATGTTTAGCGTCCTGTGGAAATCGCTTTCGCTCACGTACCTTCATTTGATTGGCTGTTATTTGTTGCAAAACATTTCGGAAAAAAAATAATAATTCTAAGAACTGCGAACTAAATAGAAAGTTTATTACATTTTCATTTAATTTCCAAATGTTGAAACGATGATAGAGTGCAATGGTAAGAAGAATTGGGAGATAAGGAATTTCTATGAAACAATTTGTTGGAAACTGGAGCAAAAAAAAAATAATGTTATTTCAATTAAAAACAGAAAAGTACTCTCACCTCATCAATTTTCCACAAAGCAGAACAGCAGAAATAAAAAAATAAAAATATTTTCTCCTCAAATATATAATGAGCTGGAAATGAATAAACTAACTTTTTCGATCACAAAATTCAATTTTCTGGAACAAAGCATCCCTCTTTTACTGGGAATCAAAATATTAAAAAGCTCTCATACAAATATCTATTAAAGCCGCGAAACTAATTTCGTCTTCCCATAATTATTGTCAAGCAGGGGGAAAATATCGATCCTACTTTTCGCACCTTTTTTTTCTTATTTTTCAAATACTTTGAGCAGGAGAAATAGGCAAGAAATTAATAAACACAAAAAAATACGTACAGCAATACTTTTAATTAGAAATGTTGAAAGTGCGAGAGACTTTAGAGAAATGTATGTTTCCATATAGGATATAAACACAAAGCATAAAAAATATTTTTGCTTACTAATGTCAAGAACAATGAATTCTTTATTGTTATAAACACAATTTACAAAATTACTTTAAAAATTCACCAGACAGCTAGTTCTGTGTTAAAAATAATCAATTACGAGCAAAAAATGTGCAAACATTTGCAAAAATTCACATTTTAACCCATTTATGCCCATGTTTTTTAACATTTTTTTTTTTTTTTTAAATTTTTATCTGTTTAAAACTCTTACTTAGAATGGTTTACATACATTTTAGGCTTAAAATAGTTCGCCGTTGCCATATTTATTAAATTATTTAACGTCCTGTTTATGGGATATTTTGCAGATATGTGAGCAAAATACGACCTTACTTGACTTGTGCAAAGTAACATTACATAAGACATCTCTGATGAATTTTAAGCAAATCATTTTAAAATAGTTTAGTTTTATCAAAAATAAATTCGCAAAAACAAACTTACTTTTTGTGGCTACCCATGCTGAATCGTTGCTCGACTGATTTGTCTGAAAAGAGCTGCCAATAAACAAACTCTGATGTCCAACTAGTGGCTCTAACTGATTTTCTCAAGAAGAAGGACTATTTAACTTGTGAAAAACAGCTTTAGTAAAAGGATATACCAATTACAAGTTTTTGTATGCAGTAACTAACAAGCGTCCCGTTTTTAGGCTACTGGGCATAGATGGGTTAAAGAATTTCTCGAAAAAAACCGAAATACTTGTTCTGTAGCTTTTGTCGCATAAAAGGTTATGCATCAGTGGACACGAAGGGGCCGTGGTGGCCCGATCGGTCCACCATCGGACTCGTAATCGAAGGATCCCAAGCTCGATCCTAGCCGATCAAAGATCCACCTTCTTCTCTGATTGTGGCTGGGGGAAGATAAAAATGCTCGTGGTCACATAGTCCTCCGAGCGAATCGATACCTCTGAGGGTACTGAACCAGAGGTTTGCTCAGCTCCTAGTCTGGATCAAAAGAAGACTGCTATTTAGGGCCCCATCATGTGGTTAAACCACGAATTGTAGAGGTACGGGGATCCTGGAGGGAAAAATGGACATGTTTAGATTCGAAATAAATCGCCGGTCTATTTAGGGCACCAAAGAATTGAGGAAGACCAGACCGGTTTTTTTTTTTTTTTTTTTGTCATTCTTCGTCGTAATCATCTGATATCAGTTTTCTCATTACATGCAATATTTTTATACATTGTCGTAATTTTTTTTTACCTATTCATGAAAATATATGCATTTCTTTCAAAAATATCAATTTTATTTGCATGTTTTCGGCTTATAATGCGCAGAACTTTCCGTCAACTTTTACCAAACTTTCATAAACCTTGCCAGCATACGAGAAAATGATTATACTAAAATTTGAAAAAAAAAAATATACACTAGATGAAAATTGAACATTTAAAGCAATTAACTTCTCACTGCGCATGCGCAAAAGATAGTTATCTCTTACAAAATTTTTACAGCAAAATAGTTTTTGCAACTTCGAAAACATATCCAGAGAAAAATCGTAAGAACTTAAAAAGATGTCATAGACCTATTGAGCCGCCTTTTATATATAAGCAGGCACAAAATGAGAAAGTTTTTTTTTTTTTGCTGAGAAACGAAATTGAAGTCATGTCTTACCTTTGCAGTAAAGAACACAACTACAAAAAATGAAGAACTAAGGAAACAAAACAAAAAAGAAAAAAAAGGCAGCTTTGAGGAAAAATATTCATGTTAACCTTTCACTGCACGGTGTGCCAGATCTGGAACAAACCAAATAAACCCTCATATATTCCAATGATTTTTAAATGCAGTTAAACTGAGTTTTGTGCCCCTTCTGGAACATTGCTATAATAGTTTAGTGTGATTTTTATGCACTAGTTAGTTGCACTAGTCTAGGTATTACAGTTCTTGCTTTTGAAAAATAGAATGTCTGTTTTACAGTAAGAAGTGTGCTTAATCATTATTTCCATTGTTCTAAAAATGTTTAGATATAAAAGCTGTACTTAGTGGTAAAAATTTTTTGTTCCACTTATGGCACAAAACACATTGTAGATTATTACACTTATCGGTATAAGCTTATACTAAGTGTTTTGTGCCATACGTGGAACAAACAGTTAAAACATCATTTTTGGCACAAATTTTTAAGATTAATTTTTTTCTTCATTTTTCCTGAACTCAGGGCTATTTAAAAGGTAACATATGATTTTTTCATAAAAATATAAAAAATCGTGCAGTGAAGGGTTAAAATAAAGAGTTCCTTTTCCGGCATTATTACACCAGTAGAACGGTGGTTTAAACTACTGCAATGAGTTTAGATTATATTTTCCAAGAAATTTGAATCGAAATCAGCCGGTGGAAAAAAGTCAACCAAAATCAAAATAAAATACGTACTCGCCCGAATAATTGGAAACAGCTCCAATTTTCCAATTATCGTAATAACCCTGCAAATGCAGAATCAATGAGCGAAATTGGAAATCATTGCAAAAGCCTTGTTTAGATTAATTGCAAACATTTTATTTGTTAGTAAAAAGAAATTGGCAACAGTTAAAAATGTCAAATCATTGAAAGTTTTCAGATGTTTTTATAATTAAATAGCGTGAAAGCGATTTTTTAATGAATGAATTTTTCGCATTGCTGACTAAGCGCAAAAATCACCCCATCCTCCCCCTGGGCGATTGGCACCAAAATTTAATTGATGCTTGCTTCCATATTGGGTTAGTGTTATTCCAAATTTCATTCAAATCGCAGTAATATTTCCCGAGATACAGTAGGTGCAATGACAAAATAAGCACTTTTGATTGCTCCACCCCCCTTTGAGATATTGACACACAAATTGAATCAGCACCTGTACTCAATAGGGTCTACCTATGGACCAATTTTCGTTTGATTCCGCCGGTTACTTTCTGAGATATAGCAGTCACCCCACGCAGAACACGTGCGATTTCTCCACCCCCCTTCGAGATATTGACACGCAAATTGAATCAGCACCTGTACTCAGTAGGGTCTACCTATGGACCAATTTTCGTTTTATTCCGCCGGTTACTTCCTGAGATATAGCAATCACCCCCGCGCAGAACACGCGCGATTGCTCCACCCCCCCCCCCCCCCCTTGGAGGAATTCGCTAAAAAAAGTCAGGTGCACCAGTTCAGATAGTGGTACATGTGTGCAAAAATTTTTGTTCGATTTCATGCAGTAGTTTTTGCTCTAGCGCGGCCACAAAAACTGGTCACACACATACAGACAGACACACACACACAGACAGACATTTTCCAAAAATGGTCGAAATGGACTCAGCGCACCTCAAAACGTGCAAATCCGTCAAAATTTGACATTCGAAAATTTTCACGAAACCAATACTTTCTTCTATATATTAGATATAGAAGAAAGTAAAAAGAAAAAAATCTCAAAAAGCAAATTTTAGACAGTAAGTTTATTTTTCGTCAATAGACTCCACAATGAGCTTTAACCCATTAATGCCTGTCATTTTTTTACAGAGATATTTTGTATACTAGTTACAAACAGTGTTTAATGGACAGGAAAAATAATAAAAACAATATTATGTAAAAATATTTTTTTTATTAAGGAAAGAAAAATCGTCCTTTAAAAGTTACGATAGACTCCAGAGGGTAGGTACTTTTTTTACTAAAATGTTTTTCTGCCTACGATATAATATTTAAAAAGACATTTTATAAGAAGACATAAAATCAGCAATTAACATAAACTGGGAATAACTTTGAAAACAGCTTTTTGTCTTGAGATTGTGAACGATGTAATTTTGATAAAGATCATATTTAAACTGCTACAGAACACACTTCACAATGGTTATGTGCTACAATCTGTTAATAACGAATTTAAACAATATCAAGGTACTAATTGAACGATATTATTTGGTTGAAATGTTCATTTTTGGGAAATTCAGACCCTTTTTTGGACCGTCCCTAAAAAAGGGACGGTAGGCATTAATGGGTTAAAGTAAAGGTAAACCATGAAATTTAATAAGGAAATAAGGAAGTTTTCACTTGTTAAACACAGGCTGAAGAAATAATATAAAAAATATTTCAGAATTGCACAAGTCTTTTTTTTTTCAATCAACCAAGAAAAATAAAAAAACAGCAATTTCCATTTGAGAAATATTATGAGTTAAATGAAAGATACAAAGTCATCATTTTTGAGTGTATTTCTAGGAAATATCAACATTCTCTTGATACCCGCTTACTGGCAATGTTTGAACAAACAAATTCCTTATGATAACTACTGAAAATGTTTCATTTCTTGAGTCATTGCAGCACCAAAAAAGTTTCAGATGCTTTGTCTCGTAATAATTTCGTAACACTGCAAAGACATCTATCTCATCTCAGCGTAATCCTTTACCAGTAATATCTTAAAGAATGTCACATGCTAGCGACATTTGCAGTTGACATTGTTGAAGTCAATCTTAATGACGTTACAGAACGTTTAAAAGAACTAAGGTGACGTCATTGCTTCCGCATGCGTTGCCTAGAAACAGAAACAACTTTTCGTCTGATTTTGTAAGAATCAAGGGGCATATTATTTATTCATTTTCAACCTGCAAGTTTCTGCAAGAAATAAGTTTGTTATCAAGCGAAAAGAAACTGTGCGTCAGTTATTCAGCTAGCTCTTCTTTCAATATTTGCGCTTTCGTTCTGTGTTTTTATGAAAATTCTATGCTTCTTGAGTAGCTCTTACTCTTTGGAGTAGAACTATAGTTATTTTTAACGAACTTGTAAGTAGAAAGAGCTTATTTCCGTTTTTTGCAAACATTGATGAATTGCAATCCTACCGTTACGAACGTTACAATCAAACTTTAAACGTATTGTTTTGTAATCAAGGAAACCAAACTTTAGGATACCATAAATAATATCGAATTAAACAAAGGAAAAAATGTAACTTTTTATCGAACCAAATTGTAACGATGTGTGTTTAAAGTTTTATTGTTATGTCTGTAACAGTGGAATCAATCAGAAGCTGAGTAATAATTCTTTTTTTAAATGTACACGAAATATTGAGCCAGTACACGTTTTTTTTTTTTTTTTTTTTTTTTTTTTTTTTTTTTTTTTTTTCCCACCAGTCACTTCTCTTTTTTTCCATCTAAAATGTGATATGAACTGTTGAAAAGTCAAGAAAATTGTACACAAAATACTAAGATCATGCTAAAGTTTTTTCAACCCCTCTCACTTCTGCTCTTCTTCATCAAAAGAGTCATAGTTTCATATGTTACGTTGAAAATTATAACAAATTCAAAAATTAAAATTTGGTGGTTAAAATTTCTTAATTTTTTTCAGTGTCAGTTTTAGAAATGTTTTTATAAAGAAAATAGACAACTCCTTAGAAAATTGCACAGTTTGTCCTGCTCGTGACAAGTCTGTATTTTATTTCCAAAATAATATTTTAAAATGTAGAGTAAAAACTTTTTACCTGAGAAATAACACATACTAGAGCCGCTCTATAGACAGGCCGACGCATCAAGCTTAAGTTTCACCACTTTGGATCCAACTCATTTACTTTTACTTTCATTTTTCATTGGTGCGGAGCTAGGGTTACCAAAGCAACGTTTCGGAACATTGCCAAGATTTGTAAAATTCATGTGAAAAGTTACCAATGAGCGATAACTCGCCAGAAAAGATAAACTTCAAACACGCGCTGGATCCAAAGTGGTCAAACTCAGTGGTCGGAAGTAGCGCGCTACAAGTAGCGAAACTACTGTAGTAGCTACATTTTTTAGTAGTTTGTAGTGTAGCGCACTACTTTTTTAAAAAAAGTAGAGTAGTGAGTAGCGCGATACAAAAAAATAGTAGTTTGTAGCGATTTCTGGAAACTACTTTTAAATTAAAAAAATAAATAAATAAATGAGCAAAATTTTTAAAAAAAGAGAACGAAGGAAAAAAAACAAGGTTTTTCTTGTGGCGAATATTCGTAAAAATTGTAAAAAAATCTAAAAAGGACAAATTTTAGCCAAAAAAAAGGAACAAAAAGGAAAAGTAACAAATACATTCAAAGACAATTCCTATTTTTATTCCATATTTGAATGAGGTAATTTTTTAATCTAAACCACTTTTCGAATTCTTTCGGTTGATCCTTAAACGGTGTATTCTTGTTATTTATTTATTTTTTAAAAAGTAGCGAAGTAGCAACTACATTTCAAAAGTAGTGTAGCTCGCTACATTTGAAAGCAAGTAGTTGTAGTTAACTACATTTATAAGAAAGTAGTTGTAGTTCGCTACGAAAAATATGTAGTTTTTCCAACCACTGGTCAAACTTAATCTTGATGCGTCGGCTCGTCTATACAGGGGCCTTAGAGTTACCTAGAGCCGCTATATAGACAGGCCGAAGCATCAAGATTAAGTTTCACCACTTTGGATCCAACTTATTTACTTTTACTTTCAATTTTTCATTGTTGCGAGCAGGGTTACCAGAAAAAAGTTTTGACACATTGCTAAGCTTTGCCAAAACCACGCGATGCCAATAATTGCTCACAGTGAAAAATTATCAAAACGTGATACTTTGCCAGAAAAGACAAACACTCAAGCACTCAAAAGCGCGCTGGATCCAAAGTGGTCAAACTTAAGCTTGATGCGTCGGCTCGTATATATAGGGGCCTTAGGATTGCCAAAGCAAAGTTTCGGGACATTGCCAAGCTTTGTTAAATCTTTACCATCGATAAATTCATGTGAAAAGTTACCAAAAAGCTATAACTCGCCAGAAAAGATAAACTTCAAACACGCTCTGGATCCAAAGTGGTCAAACTTAATCTTGATGCTTCGGCTTGTCTACATAGAGGCCTTAACACATACATGTGAGATCTTGTAGGAAAAAAAAAAGTTTATTATATCACTTGAAGTGAAATATACTGCAGTCACGTACAAGACAGAAATGTCTGCTTTTATGTGGAATGGCCCAAAATAAATATTTTCCGTTCGAAAAAAGGAATTCAGTTTTATTCCATCTTTTCTTTAAAACAGCTTTTGTTTGATTAAAAAAAAAAACATGGCTGATAAAACTTTGGTAAACACGTAAATCAAAAGTGTAAACATCTCTCAAAGTTCATAATTAAATAACAGGTAATGAAGTTATTGAAAAAAATGTTGATAAAACTGGACTGAACACAAAATTAATCATACTGCCACCCCATTCCGCTTTTACACTGACGATAGTCGTCTAATAGAGATGAAACGAAAAACAGATCTCACGATTCACGGTTTCTGCGATATTGAAAAATTACTGCCCCGGGTTCTTCTTGCCACTCATGACGTCAATTGGTTTAATATTTAATATTCTTTCGATAACTCTGGCAATTCGTTTTTGTCATTGTTGCTTGGTAACGAATATTTTTCTTCGGTTCTTTTTTCGATGATTGTGTAATTCTGTTTGACGAAAAAACGAGTTAAATCAACATTTCATCCTCGTGTTATTTTAACAAAGAAGTGTGTGTTGTAGATGGATATCTTTTAGTTGAAATAGTTTGTCACGTATGAATAGCTTTAACTTAGAATTAATTCGATTTTAATTTGAATTCTATGGTTTACAATACATAATACAGTCATAATACAGTCATTTTGCCACAAAAAAGATTCTAATAAACGGGATATTCCATTATCCGAGGTCAAAATAATGCATTCTAGCGGTTTGGTACATTGAAACTTTATTATACTAGGCAGATATTGTAATAAGCGGGATTAACTGCATATATATAGAGAGAAAGAAATGTGTGTGTGTGTGTGTGTGTGTGTGTGTGTGTGTGTGTGTGTGTGTGTGTGTGTGTGTGTGTGTGTGTGTGTGTGTGTGTGTGTGTGTGTGTGTGTGTGTCTGTGTCTGTGTCTGTGTGTGTGTGTGCAGAAATTAAGAACTTTGGACTTGACGGTTTTCTCAGCATAATGTTGCACAAAATCTTTCTAAATCAATGAAAATTATACTATAAGATCCCCAAGATGCATGAACATTGAGCATGTACAGTGCAAAGAACAATTTCAAAAAACATTTATATATCACAAGTGTAAAAGTAAACTTCATTGAAAAACAAACATGGAGTACAGTGTGACCAGAAGTCGAAATAGTCCTGAGGTAGGTATTCGGCAAAAGACACCCACCCATTAGCAGATATCATGAACTCTCCTGACTAGTGTGCAGGTTTTGCATCGTCTGCTAAAGCTAAATATGAGGTTGTCAATGAGTTGTTGAGGCACTGCTGTCCATTCCTCTTGAAGAGCAAATCTCAGCCTCAGAATCGGTACTGACATTAAACAACCTTTTGTCAAGCATTCCCTTATTAAGTTTCATGCATGCTCGATGGGATTTATATCCTATGACATTGCTAGGCAATGTATGGAGCTCTCACTTTGATAGGTCTTTGACAGTAGCCGTGAAATACGGTGAGGTTTTGTTGTCCATTAACAGGAACTGAAGACCTATAGCACCTCCAGAAAGACGCACATAGGAATGAAGGAGAGCCTCGGTACAATTATGAGTCTCAGTGATTTTAACTCCATTGAAGAAGTGAAGGTCTTTAGAGCAGAATCGTAATGCCTCTCAAAGCATGAATTCTGTGAAATTCAAATCGGCACTTTTTGATCCCTTTGGAGGTGTTATTGCGTGTTTCTTGCTATCACCACATATGTATGAGTCAAGAATAGTCACCCAAACTTTCCCCATTAATGCCTAGCGTCTCTTTTTAGGGACGGTCCAAAAAGTGTGTCTGAATTTACCAAAAATGATCATTTCAACCAAATAATAGTGTTCAATTATTACTTTGGTATTGTTTCAACTCATTATCAACAGATAACAACACATAATAATTGTAAAGTGTGTTCTGTAACCGTTTTATTATGACCTTTATCAAGAATTACATCGTTCACAATCTTAAGAACAAAAAGCTAAGTTTTTAAAATTGTTCAAGCTTCCCAGTTTACGTTAATTGCTGCTTTTATTTCTTCTTATAAAATGTCTTTTTAAATAGTATATCGTAGGCAGAAAAAAAATATTAGTAAGCAAATATGCACCCTCTAGTGCCTAGCGTCCCTTTTTAGTAACGATTTTTCTTTTTATAATAAAAAAATATTTTTACATGATATTTTTTAATTTTTTTTCCTGTCCATTAAACACTATTTGTAACAAGCATACAAAATATCTTTGAAAAAAAAATGTCAGGCATTAATGGGTTAAACTACCCTCGTCCAGAAAGAATACAGGCCTATGGATTATCTATCAAATTTTGGAGTTTCCGTTACCTCATAAAAAGGTCTTCTCCGGTGAGCAAACGTTAAAGATACACATCGTGCAGGTCATTGGACTAACAGACCACCATTATGCTGTCTCTTGGCCGCAGTAAGATGCCACATCAGTCATTCAATAGCCCATTGTATGAGTTTTACTTTTTCTCCCGCTTGTCTGCTGTCAGTACCTTTTTGCCAACAGGATAAAACTCTGGGCCCCAGTACTGGTCAGGATGTTGACAGCTGATTGCCAGTAAATAATTTGCCAGCTGCTGCTATGGATGCTTGTGGATCCACTGAAAACCTCAGGATAGATTGTTCTTCCATACAGAAACTTTTTTTTCGAAAGTAAAGCAACAATGCTACACTGTAAAAAAAAATCCGTCAAATTTACGGAAAAAAACTGGCAGCCTGGCTGCCAGTTTTTTTCCGTTTATTTAACAGAAATCTTCCGTAATTTTTTAACAGACTCTCCGTTTTTTAACGGAATATCTCTGTAATTGCAACAGTTTTTAACCGTTTTTATAACAGGTTGATTTCATCACTTTACGGAGAAAATCTGTTAAAAAAACGGTTAAAAACTGTTGCAATTACAGAGATATTCCGCTAAAAAACGGAGAGTCTGTTAAAAAATTACGGAAGATTTCTGTTAAATAAACGGAAAAAAACTGGCAGCCTAGGCTGCCAGTTTTTTTCCGTAAATTTGAATGAATTTTTTTTTTTTTTTCCGTAAGTTTGATGGATTTTTTTTTTGCAGTGTACGAACCAGAAACAGGTGGATGCAAAAAAAAAAAGCAAATTTAATACACAACGAAGATGTCAGTTTTTAAGATAGGTTTAAAGGGGTTGTTGACATTATGCTGCCTGCCAGTCTTACATGCCCCCGAAATTACACAATAACCGAG
>JAXGGA010022787.1:0-14443 GCA_038373865.1 Uloborus plumipes
CGCTGATATCTCTTTCAATTTTTACGATATTCAACTGGAACTTTTTTTATAAGATGCAGTATAAACCAGGCTACAATATTTTTGTAGTTATAAATTTCTGTCGTTCGAGCATGCGCCGTGAAAAATTATTTCCTTTTAACGTTCATATCTCATCGGATTTTTAATATTTTTATTTACCGTTTTAGTATGTTCTTTCTATTGTATTTTGTCATCTTTCCTGAAGTTTTGATAAGGTTTGATCAAAAACTCTGCGTGTTATGAGCAAAAACCCTTCAAATAAAATTGCCGTTTTTTAAAAAATGTTTCATATCTTCAGAAGTAAGAGTGGTACATTCATAAAAATTTGTACAGTAATTATACATAATATGCTAATTAATTACTGAAATTGATAGCTTATTCGGAGCTATTTTCGAAGAGTTATGGTCAAAAAGCGGTTTTTCTTTCAACCCCCTTCTTGTCGTCCCCCAAATTCAAGGGTAATTTAATTTCAACTTGGAAATGTTTGGTGAAGTCTATATTTTGTATGACTAAAATTAAAGAACAATTGATCACTTATTTTTCGAGCTATGTGTAAAAATGTGAATTTTTGAAAGTATCCGGATACTTTTGGCCACCTAGTGTATTCACTTGGCAGATTGCATCAACCAGAAGATTATGGTTTTCTATCAAATAAGTTTCATCAACATCTGAAGTAGTTGCAATAGACATAGACGTTGCAATCGACTCTTCTGATGTAGATGCCTCGAGCAGATCTTCCACGGTTTTTTTTCGCAGTCTTTTTGCAGCTCTTTCTGCTGATGGTGCTGGAGTTTTGTTCTTTTGGCACTCAAATATATGTGGAAGAGTTCCTTCCTTTAACTTAAGTTTCACTCCTTGCAACTTGTGCCGAATATAATTTTCTGTGTCGTTTTCAATCTGAAATAAATTCAAGTAACATCAGCAATGCAACATGGGTTTAAAAATGATTTTCTTATACTATATGGGCAGGTTGTAGCAGCTCCATTAAAATACCTCAGGAAAAGGTTAAACATTTATTAAAACTTATAACTTTAAAATGCAGTTAAAAGATAAAATCAACAACTTTACAACATAGTGATATCGGGCCAGAGCCGCAAGCAATGGATCGGTGGTTGCCCGATTCAACTGAAGGAAGATGAAAATGTATAAATCCTCTCCTACTCGATTCAAACTTAGGTTTGCACCTTTTTTGCCTCTCGCCAACTGGCGGTAACAGTTTTCCCTATTTGGCTGCTTCTCGCAGTCCCGCTAGATGAGTCGCTGCAAGTCCCAAAGCAGAATACTTTGTGATGTTCTGCAACGTAAAATCATTTGACCAAAATTGTTCTTCAAATACTTCAAGCAGCAAGAATAAAAACGTGAACTTTTTCAAAATTCGTAATCCCAAAGTCAAAATTGGGGGTTGGTGGAGAGGCAGTAAAGAAACAGGTATTAAAAATTATTTACGGAAACAATCTTTTTAGATTTATGAAAAAGTGAAAAAAAAGTAGGGAAACTTTACAAACAAACACAGAGAGCCGGAATTCATGGTAAGGCTGGAAAAATCTCATCCCCGCAGTGATCTTCAGGGCTATAAAACAGGTGTAGCTAAAGAAATTCTTCAGATTTCTGCAGATTTTTTGCAAGTATTTTAAACTAAACGCATAGGACAGGTTGTAGCAACTCCATTAAAATACCTCAGGAAAAGGTTAAACATTTATTAAAACTTTTAAATAGCCAGTTATGCTATAATAAAGGCATTATTTATACAGATTGGAAAAAGGAAACTAAAAATTAATATTGCTTTAATCATGAATTCTTATTTCAAAAATGTAAATCAGGTTATTTAAAAATATTACTCACACAAAAAAATTATTTTTCTGCTATAAATATCCCTATTAACGCATATATTTTTATACTTTGAGCAGAAAGAAGCAAAAATGGGTAGCTCTCAGTCTTTAAGATACCATCTCGACTAAGCTTGACTTTTTTAAATCTGATGAGTGCTTTAGTAAAAAAATATTTTCAAAAAAAAAAAAAAAAAATCATTTTTGCTTTGTTTTTTTTTATATTTAACTCTCTCCTGATTTTTGTCTCACGCAACGCTTTTCAATTTAAAGGTTGGTTGGTTGGTTGTGTAGGATTTTCTGGCGCAAGAGCCTTCAAAGGCTATGCTGCGCCAAGCAATGATAATGTGGTAAGCTGATGGTAGGCTAAAACTTAAGGAAAACCAACCATAATTTTTTTACAATGATATAAATTTTAAAACCAGACACTTATATGAATTTAAAATTCTGAGCAGGTATGAGAAAGAACTGACTAATGATTTTGAGTAAAACCAGTAATACAAAACAGAAGAAGGTAAAATCGACAAGAGGACAAAAAGAAAGACACTAAATTAGAGATATAAAACCAATTTCATGAAGATATGGAAACAAATTAGGATGGGGTATGTCCCCTAATATTTCCGTCAAATATGTATAAAATTTATTAAAATATTTAAAACGTATATGTTTAAAATTTGGGCAGTTGCATAAAATATGCAACACTGTCAGCTTGTCATTGCAGTTATTACAAATTGGGGCTGGTTCGTGGCAAAGAATGTATTTGTGAGTTAACCTGGTGTGGCCAATGCGAAGTCGAGATATTATGACTTGTTCCCTTCGATTGATATTTAAGAATTTAAAACCTTTTGTGTGTGGCTGGATGGAGTGCAATTTGTTTTGCATTTCTCCATTCCAGTCACGCTGCCAAGAGATGTTTAGACTGTCTGCAATGCAATTTTTAATGTCCTCCAAGGGTACGAGGTCTTCAACATGGGCACTTGCAGACTTGGCAGCTGCATCGGCTTTCTCATTGCCAGCTATTCCCACATGACCAGGAATCCAGGATAAAAAAACTTCATAATTGTTTCGCTTTAAACTATGGTACAAATGAAAAGATTGGATAACTAAAGGATGACTATTGTTGTTGCAGTTTGTAATCGCATCTAATGAACTTTTTGAGTCTGTGTAGATTATCCACATTTTGTGGTTTGTTTCTGCTATTAATTGCAAGGCTGTCAATATGGCTTTTATTTCGGAAGTGAAAACAGAGCAAGAAGTATTTAATTGCTGTGAGATAATTTGGCCATTAATTATTGTTGCGAAGCCGACGTGATCGTTTGTTTTCGATCCGTCGGTAAAAATTTCCTTATGTAACGGGTATTTTTGTTTAACTTCATAATAGATTTGTTGAAATACTGAACTAGCTGTGGTGTATTTTTGATATTTAGTAAAATCATGAATAACAGAAAAGTTTACTTCGTTCCAAGGTTTAATAGTTTCTGGTGTATTGTAAGTGTCATAATCCGGCATCTGTAAGTAAATGAGTGCCTGTCTCATTCGCATCCCAAATGTTGGTGTGACCGAAGGACGACGCAAAAATAAATCAGTATTTGAAGGGTAGAAAATGTGTAAATGCAACGGATGGTTTGTATTTGGTTTGATTTTGAAATAATAATTTAATGAAAGTTTTTGTCTTCTCTTGATAAGTGAAGGTTCGTGTGCCAATATGTACAGGCTATTAACAGGTGAGGTTCTAAAGGCACCTGTGCAAATGCGTAAGGCCTGATTATGAACTGGATCCAGCGCTTTAAGATAGCTTTTGGCGGCGGAGCCATAAATTTGACATCCGTAATCAAGCTTGGAGCGTATTAGAGCCCTGTAAATTCTTAACATGGACTCTGTATCGGCACCCCATGAAGTGTTGGCCAAGACCCTAAGGATATTTAATTTCAGTGTACATTTCTTTTTTAAATCTTGTATATGAGGTATAAATTTAAGTTTGTTATCAAGTGTGAGACCAAGAAATTTTCCTTGGTCCTTAACAGATACCGGTTGGTTATTAATGAAAAGGCTCGGTTCTGGATGAAGACCTCTTTTACGGCAAAAATGAATGCAGAATGTTTTTTGAGCCGAGAAAGAAAAACCATTTTCCTCTGCCCATTGCGTGATTTTATTAATGGATATTTGAAGCTGTCTTTCAATGATACTCATGTTCGGTGAAGAGAAGGAGATTTGAAAATCATCAACAAACATGGTACCTTTGACAGCGGGAGGCAGTTGCTCGACTAAGCTATTGATTGCTATTAGGAAGAGTGTTACGCTCAGCACACTTCCCTTCTTCTTGAATGAAGGTATTCGACAGAATAGACTTGACACGTACACGAAAAGATCGATGTTTCAGAAAATTGGAGAGGAAGATGGGGAGGTTACCTCGTAACCCATACTCGTGTAGGTTTTTAAGTATCCCATATCTCCAAGTACGGTCATATGCTTTTTCAATGTCAAAGAATACGCTCACGAGATGCTTACGTTTAAGGAAGGCTTCTCTTATTGATGTTTCAAGAAGCATTAAGTTGTCAATTGTGCTTCTGCCGCGCCGGAATCCACTTTGAAAAGAAGATAGCAGATGATTGGACTCGAGAATGAAAATCAGTCTGGCGTTAACCATCCGCTCCATCAATTTACATAGGCAACTTGTAAGAGCTATAGGCCTATAGCTTGCGGGTTGATTGGGTGGTTTATTCGGTTTCAATAGAGGTATGATTGTTGCTTGAGTCCAAGTTGTTGGAAAACGTTGCTCAGTCCAAATTCTATTAAACAGATGTAGTATATTTTCTAGGGAGGTTTTACTCAAATTTGTCAGCATGCTATTATGTATTTCGTCCGGTCCGGGTGAAGTATTGCGAGTTTTTTTTAAAGCTGCAACAAGTTCTTTAAAAGTAAAATTATGATTGTATGAGTATAAAAAGTTTGAGTTAAAATTAAGCATTTTTCGTTCCTTAAGGGATTTTAAAGTTAAAAATTTTGAGCTATAATTGCCTGCCTTGGAGACTTCCGCCAAATGAGTCCCCAAGCAGTCAGCCACTTCCTTGAGGTCTGATAATGTTTGCCCATTTTTCTCTAGAATCGGAGCACATGAGAGTGTATAGTTTCCAGCAATTTTTTTTATTTTTCCCCATACGGTCTTAGATGGGGTAGACGTCGTGATAGTGCTGACGTAGGCTTGCCACGAGTCACGCTGGCTTTTCCGTCTTATCCTCCGAGCTTCAGCACGAGCTCGTTTGAGTGCCACAAGATTTTGTGTGGTCGGATATCGACGAAATGTGTTCCATGCTTTTTTCTGTTTTTTATAGGCTGCCTGGCAATCAGAGTTCCACCAAGGCTTCGGAAATTTAATCCTTCTCTTGGTGGTTCTTGGTATAGCAGCTTTCGCTGCATTCAAGATAATGTCGGTTACTCGGCTTACTGCTACATCGATGTCAGAGTCATTCACTACTTCCAAAGTTATTTCTGCCAACTGGGTAAATGCTGCCCAGTCAGCTCGATCAAGGCGATAGCGGACTTGCTGCTGCTCACTGTAGCTGCAGCGTCCAGTAAATGTTAACTTGATCGGGAAGTGGCCACTGGTGTAGAGTCCACTTTCAACATGGAAATCCCACAGTGGCAGAAGAGAAGGTGAGCATACTGCAAGATCGATGGCATGGTATGTCTGCGTCGGAAGATGGAAATAAGTATTTTCACCATTGTTCAGTAAGCATAGATCATTGTCACTTATAGATTCTTCTATTATCAATCCTCTACTGTTGGTGTCTGGACTCCCCCAGAGAGGATTGTGGCCATTGAAATCCCCCAAGATGAGAAATGGGGGAGGGAGTTGTTCTATCAATGTCTGCAATTCCACGCTTCTCAAGTCATAAGAAGGTGGAATGTACATAGAACAGACTGTGACCAACGAGTGAAGGTGAACACGCGCAGCTACTGCCTGGAGGGACGTGTTGATATTGAGCTGGCTAGATGCATAATCATTAGAGATTATCATCGCCACTCCTCCACAACGACGGTCTCCTGTCAAGCAGTCCTTGCGGTATATTTCAAAACCTTTCAGTCTCGGTTGATCAGAAGGTGACAAGAATGTCTCTTGCAGACAGAAAATGGCCGGTTGGTGAAATTCAACAAGATCTTTGACGTCCGTGACATTACGCGAGTAACTCTGACAATTCCAAGAAAGAATGTTCAGGGCCATGAAGAGAAAAAGAGAGAAAAACGGCCAAAAGAAAGGAAGGCGGCTCATGAGGCAGGGACGTCCGTCCATCCCTCATCTTCGGATGGCGGCAGCTCTTGAAACTCTACGTCATCGACATCCTCATGGGGGGAAACAACTTCCTTATGATAAGATTTAGTTAAGATTGTTTTCTTGCTAGGTAGCAAGAAGTCCTCTTTTTTAAAATTATAATAATTGGGAGGCCTCTGTTTAGAGGTAGCTCCGATTTTAGCACGTGCTTTAATGATTTTCTTTTTTTCCGTACATTTTTTAGAATTTTGTGTATTCGGTTTATTTATACAAAGAGATTCGGCAGGTTTTTGTTTTTCTATTTGTGTTTTATTTTCATTAAGTTTGCTCGGGGAAGATTTTGCACTTGCGGATATTTTATTTGGAGATTTGGGTTTGTAAGCTTGGTTAGAATTAGCTTGTGTTTGTGCCTCTGTTTGTGTGCTGGAACTTTTGAAAACTTTTCTAACTGCAGCCGCATAAGATAATCCTGCTGCAGGAGTGCGGGAATCAACTATTTTTCTTGCCTCAGGATAAGATATATTTTGCGATGTTTTTATTACTTGGATCTCTTTCTCAAGGAGCCATTTTGCGCACTTTCTAGAATAAGACGGATGATCCTCCTTGCAGTTTACACATTTATATTGTTTTGTGCAGCCATTACTCTCGTGGCCAGGTTCAGGACATCTGGCACAGGTGTCAGTACCACGGCACGCAAACTTAGAATGGCCAAACCGCTGGCATTTAAAACACCTTAGCGGATTTGGTATATACGGCCGGACTGGGCAAGAGAGATAACCAGCTTTGACACGATGAGGAAGGACAGGAGTATTAAAGGTCAGAATGATATGCTTTGTGTTTACCATCTCGCCATTGCGTTTGATGGTTATCCTTTTCACTCCTGTCACATGCTGGTCTTGCATCTCGTCTAAGATCTCCTTCTCAGAAGTGAAGAAAAGATCTGGCTCGGAGATGATGCCTCGAGAAAGATTTAATGTTGTATGTGCGGAGACAGTAACGATATAAGAGCCAATTTGTTTGATAGACATAACTGATTTAATTTGTTTTTGATCTTTAATTTGAAGGAGAAGTTCGCCGCTGCGTAGCTTTTTAACGGATTCGTATTCACCAATCTGATGTATGAGTGATTTATTAATTACAAATGGAGAAACTGCAGTCAAATTTAACAACGGGTCGTTTCGTTTGATTAGAAAATATTTTGCATTAGACGCGACTTTCTGACGCTCCCCACTAGGGGGAGAAAGGTTTTTATCTTTTGTATCCATAAGCGGACCGGAGAACTGGGGGGAAAAGTGGGGTCGAGCCCCTGCGTAGCCCCCCTACACAGGGGTAAGGCTGCATACGACAGGGTTCGCCATCTAGCCCTGAAGCCTCCCGTGAGAGATACCGCTTGGCCCCGGTACCACGCAGCCATCGGCACGGTTGTCACACCTTGGCTTGGGCTTGTTCCGAAATTTGGTAAGTGTGATGAGGGAAGGAGGGAGAAAAATCCCTACCCGCCGAACTTCGGTTTGAGCAACTGGGGGTCACTACTCCGCCAAGAGCTCGCCCCGAACACACCACACCGCAAGCCCCCCCACCACGGCAAGGTAAACGGACAACGGGGGGGTCAATTTAAAGGATAATAATACAATGTAGAAAAGCATAAATTTGCAGGAATCTAGACACGTGTTTCGAAGTTACAAAAAATACTATTTTTAATGTAAAAATTAATACACAAATAAAGAAAAAATGGATGAAAAAAACACCTGGAGAAACTCAATTTAGTCATTTCACCAAGTTTTTATAGATTTTTAGTGTGTTACTATGTAATCAAATGTTTATATCAAATGTTATAAAAACTATTTGGTGACATAATACTTGAAATTTTATTATTTTGAAATTATTAACAGTATCAATTTTAAGCCTTACCAATATTTATAACTACAAACTAATCAATTGCAAAAGTTTCAAAAGTCTTTTTTTTAAGATCATGATTTTTTTGCACCCTGATAACTAATAATACCACAAGCCTCTAATAAAAAAGCGTGTTTATTTTATGAAAACAAAAAATACAACTTATAAAAATGCTGCAGATTATTTTCAACTGCACAGATCAGTATCGCAGACTGGCTACAAAGTTTCTGCTACTGGGTTCATAAAGGGTACGACACCCATACATTATATAAATACCATGCAAAATTTTTGCTTGATCCCTGATGTTCACTATCGTTTAAGGGGCATAAACGAGAAGTTGCCAAATAAAGTAGTAATCTCTTTACTAAATTTCCCACATGATTGGGAGCCATTTTCAGGACTCATTCAAAACCTCGTCAATACTAAAATTACTCACTGCTTGTCAATCTTTATTAACTATCAATGATACATTATATATGAAATATTCATTCAAAACTATTAATAACTTTTTTGGTTATTGTTAAGGACTTTCATCTTTAATTAGGTTGAAAATCTTTAAATTTTTGTTTTATTTATGATTGCTAATTTTTTAGTAACACCAAAGTCAACATTAGTAACATTCAAACATAGATAACAGAAATGTAATAAATCAAAATTTCTAATATCAAGAAATTAATTTATATGCACTGATCAACTAATTAATTCTAACATGATTGAAACAAATTTAAATTCTGGCATAATAACCAAAAATTTTACACTGAGCATTTCATGAAATGTTTGATAAATTTACATATTTGTTTCTAAACATTTTCTATACAGTAGATATAAAATTAATTGATTGTTATTGTATAAAGTACGCCCTGATTAAAATACTAACTATAGTAATTTTCATCATTAAAAATGATCGTATATTGATTTTTAACATAAAAATAGGTATAACCTAACAATAACCTAGATACGAGCATTTATTTGTTGCATTTCGATTATATTTTTAATTTTCCTTCATCAATTACATGATATTTACTTTCGTTAAACAATTTAAAAAAGACATAAAATTAGAAATTCAAAAAACAATTAAAATTAAAAAAAAAAAAAAAACATATGCAATTTATGCTTATTTGCACGAGAATGCATTGGCTAATTCTATTCAGTCCAATAGCTAGAACACATTTTAAACTTTTAATTTATTCACATCGCAGGTGCTCAAATGGTGACAACCCACTTAAACTTTTAATTTAACTTTTACATACTTACATCAAAGTGGTCTTGGCACACATATCGAGGACTAGTTGCAGAAAGTTTAGGATTCAACTTCTCATCCCGCTTCATAACCAGACACCATTTCTTTCTTATAGCTGCTTTCCTTGGCACATCGAAAAATACATTATCAGGAGCTGAAGATGTACTATTGGTGCACTGGGGCACAATACAATATTTATAACGTTTCACAGACATCTATTCGCTCTGAAATAATCGAATTTCAAAAGACAATAGCGGAATATCACAAATTTAAAATAGAGAACTTCCCGAACGCAGAGCAACTCAAGGAAGAAATAATGTAAACAAACAGCAGTCGGGCACATACAACGTCACTTCCTTAAAAGTCACGTGACTTCCTTTTCCATTCGAAAACGAAAGGAAGGGTTTTTTAATTACTTATAATTTAATAATTAACAGTTAAAAAATAATGAGAAAGTGTTTTTTGGGGGTTTCAAGCCATTCTGATTTCATTAGAAACATAACAAAAATTGACTGCAATTGTCCATTGTGATGCATAAGGAAAATACAAGTATGTAAATATATGTTACAACAATAAAAATATAAACTTTGATAAATGCAAGTACACAATAAAACGGTACGCAAGGTGAATTACTCGTTAACAAATACACATAAATGAATGGGACTAATTTTAAAACACTTATAAGGGCGATTCTCTGTAAACTCGTCATTTTTCGCACGAAATCTGTCCGGGCACCGTTTTTCGAAATGCTCGTATAATTATAATACTATTGCTCAGAAAATGAATCTATTACTTTAGTTTGAAGGAGGGCCAATTGAAGTTTGTGTTTTTCTGATAAATCATGATAGGGGGTAAATCCCCCGCCTATTATAACAAGGCAGGGGACTGTGCCAGGTGACTGTGTTTTTGCTCTTTGTTGCGTAATATCTGCAAAACTATTGGAACATAATTAGTTACGAGACTATCTATAAATTTAGGCACAAATCTTGGACATAATAACTAATATGTCTTATAATTAAATTAATTGACATTAATAAAATCACTTCCCAGAGAACTGTTTTCGCAACGAACCTGATGCATATTTTTATCACAAATGTGGCTCTCAAACTAAGCAAAATAGCGTTTCAACACCGTTCTTGGCGATTTCGGCAAATTCACACTGATTACTTGAAACTTCATACCAAAAAGAATTTGCAAAAGTTATAGATTTTTCGTGTTACAGCTTTGAATTTGTTGCAGGGGACTGTTTGAAAAAACTCCGGACAGAATTTATATGACAATTTTAAGTTTTAGAAATACGTAATTATACCTTATTTCATAATATAAAATATAGCTTCATTATTCTACTTTTAGATATTAATTGCCAAATTTATGTAGTGTTAATAGGTTTTTTGAAATACTATCTTTAACAGTTAGACTATGCGATTGGGACAGTCAGGGGACTGTGTTTTTGGCGCTTAGATAATTTCTAGAAAAAAAAAATAAATAAAATTGTTATCACTCCAAATACAATTGGGCCACAAAGTATTAATGCTTTACTAGTATTAAAAGCGATAATTAGCTTATTACACATTATTATTTTTAAAATACTCAGTCCGGACAACCAATTACCAGTTTACAGAGAATCGCCCATAAACAGATATCTTGGATGTACTTTTCTGAGATTGCCTACAGTTGTACCTGGGCCAGGTGTTTGTCTTTTGCGGGTGCTTCTTCAACCGAGTCCACGGGCATGCGCTGTAGATGGGAGGTCACAGCCGTGGATCCGCTATTGCACGTGGGGAGGTCTCAGTCCCGACGCGGCACTCGATGGCTCGCTGAAAATGGTTGAATATATATCCTAATATTTATTATCTGCGCAGTCGCAGTAGCTCTCTTTGCGGACTTTGCCGATCTTCTGAGATTACAGCTCAGTGGCCAAATTTGCCGAAAAGAGTCTAAGTTCAAAAAGTTAATTTTTGTAATAAATTCTGCGGTTCCTGAACCAGTGGTTCAAGAAAGCAGTTCTAGGTGTTAAAATGTTTATGAACACAAGGGGAGTCCGGGGAAGTTGAAAGGCACTTTGTATCTACACCGGTATGGGAGATATGGGCGATTTAAGATCTGCCCATGTTAAAGGGGTCCCACACTCAATGTTGAAAATAATGTAAAACTTATAATAGTGATAAAAAACGAACCAGATGTCCGATTCACTATCCGCAGGTCTCGAAACGTTCGTCTTCGGGTCCTCTATACGATAGTTCCAATATTCCGCGTTGGGAAATCCGGAAATCCGGCACTTTTTCGCGGAGCGATGCGTGGGGACGTTTGCACTCGACGGTGGCCGGGGCCGCTCTACCATCCGGAATACAGCATAAAAATTGATTTTCTGTGTCTACAAAAACACCACGTTGTACCAGTTTCAATTTCGTACTGCTTTAGGTCACAGAGTTCATGCATGAGCTTGTCCATATTTCAGGGCCTTTAATTTCACTGTCAACTCGTACCCTATCCGTTTCACCAATTTGCGCTCTTTGTTGTTATACGCATGCGCATAACATCTTTTAAAAAGGAAGAAGATATTCTCTTAGCTCTCTCTTGCCGCCATTTGTTTGAAGAAGCTTGACCACGAGTTATGTATTCAAAATCATCCTTTTTCGAAACTTTCAATTTTTCCAAAAATTCGTGGGATATACTGGCGTAAGTTTCGGTATCCGTATCTGGTGTTTCCACCAGGTCACCGTAATTTTTTTGTGCCTCCTTCAGGAACTCTAGAATTTAACTTTTGGTGGAAACAATTTCTTCCTTTTCAAATATAAGTTTTTACTTCGGGCTGCAAATCGACGCAAAGGTGTTTTGGGACTTTTTCCCGTCAAAATGTTATGGGCTTTAGGTATCCACTGTTGCTCTGGAGTTCGTAAATATAGAACAGCAATGTTTTCTCTTTTATCTATACCACCAGCTCTTGAAAAATCAACCCTTTTTCCGCCATATTTTTTGCAAAACAAACTCATAAAGGTTTCTGCTGCATTATTGGTCGCATTATATATGAGACTTGTGGCTATGGACACCCTAAGTTCTATATTCAGTTCATCAACGACTGCGTCAAGTATGCCTGGACGAGTTAAGTCCTCATTATCCGACGTGAACTCATTTTGTTTATCTTTTTTTGAACAAAAACTCCCACATGAGTCGTGTTTACCAAAGACACGCCAAGGAGAATTTTGTTGCTCCAAACGGAGAGCATTTATTACTTCTTATGAAGATCGCTATCGTATGAGATCGCATATTTTCTTGTAACTGTTTTGGCAGCTATAGTCAATTTTGCAATAATATTTTATAAAACTTTTCTTACATTTATACCTTCAAAGCCAGAAAAACGGCTTGGAGTTTTTCTAATGCTCGTCTTCATCGTCGCACTGCATGATTTGCACATTCCACTATGAATACTCTGATTCCATGTGAAACCTTTTCCCTTATTTTACACCTAGTATTATAATCGCAGTCTCCAACTATTGTGCATCGTATTTTATGTAGTTCCTCCAGGAAATTAAGTTTATCGTCAACTGGATACTTATACAAAATATTTTTGTCTAGTTGGGTGCGAAAATACTCAGAAAGTAATTAATTAAAGCAACTACAATTTTAAACGAATGAGTAACAAAATCTTGCTCAATATTAAAAAGTGTTTTATCCTAGGGAAAAGAAAATCAACATTACGACCAACTAAAAACTACTAAACGAAAGTAAAAATGGTATCTCTTTCCGCAAAGTGTAGCAAACGTATAATAAGGCGTGCTTAAAACGAAAGAATTTTTTGTAGACAAAATATTTAACGACAGGTTGCGTCGCTTTCGGTTCACGCTGTAAAGCGGATGCTGTAGTTTTTTCAAACGGTAATTTGAAATTGAAAAATTAGCTCTTTTTGCTATGCATCGCTCAAAATTAATTTCTGGATACGCCACTGTATCGTTTAGTAGTTATTCAGCTTAAAATGTTTAAAAAAATATTTTGCCACCACATTCGAAATAAATTAGTGCGTAATTTTCTGTACAAAACAGTGGATTAACTGATAGGCTGTAAGAGAACTTTAACCTATTAAGCGCCAAAGCTCCCATTGCGGGAACATCTACTTTTAAATTTTTTTCTCTAAAGAAATTTTAGTTATTGATAAAAGAACTATTCCATGTGAATTTCAACAGAACAAAGTATATTATTAAAAAAGAATCAGTGAATTATGTGAATTTTATATATTTTTCCGCATTTTGCCAAAAAATGAAACTTTGCTTTTTTTACGAAAATGTAAAAAACTAAAAAAAACTAAATCAATGGATTTTTAAATTGTTTCAAGTGCTTTGCATATTTAAAGCAGATATTTCAACAAACAACATATGAAAAAACCGGAATGAAACGATTCATTTAAAGGCATGCCAGAACCCTTTAAATTCTTTGTTCCCAGAATGGGAGCTTTGGCAGGGAGGCACTATAGTCTTTTGTGTACCCGCGCTCACAATGAAGAAAGGAATGCTGCTAGGCACAAAGGGGTAACCTACGTCACGAGGCACGTGTAGCCCTTTCTGGGTTTTTTGAAAAAGGATTCTTTGAACTGTGTCTTGTGAATGTTACCACTAATCTCAAGATAGTTAGACGGAGAATGGTATTATATTTTGTTTCTCCTGCGAATTTATTCTTTTTGGCAGAATCAGTTCTTTCGTATTTTTATATCTTTACCTATAAGAAAAAAAAAATGCCTGTTAAGTTTTTAACAGTACAGCAAGCTTTGGAGTATTTTAATACCCTAGACTCTGATGAGTATTCAGATGAAGGAAATATTGTATGTTTGCCCCCTGATCCTAGCCTTGTAACTGATAAAGAGGATGTTGCTGAAAATGAAATAGCTCTAAATACGGATTTCCCTAAAGATGTTTGTGGAGAAGTTGAAGTAACAGTTAAAAAAAATTGAAACGAAGAAAAAAAGTTCCTTTAATTCTAACCCCCCCGTTGTCCGTTTACCTTGTCGTGGTGGGGGGGCTTGCGGTGTGGTGAGTTCGGGGCGAGCTCTTGGGCGGAGTCGTGATCCTCAGTTGCTCAAACAGAATATCGGGGGCGGGAACGGATGTTTCCCCTTCCTTCCCTCATCACACTTACCTAAATGTCGGAACAAAAACCCAAGCCAAAGGTGGTGTCCAAACCGGCCGATTGGTGGCTAGCGGT
>JAXGGA010022788.1:0-14441 GCA_038373865.1 Uloborus plumipes
TTTAAAGTCAAAAGAAAAAATACATTCGATTTTATTATTTTTCAGGAAATCAAGAACTGGTGCGTTATTTTTAATAATACAAGTATGTTTTTCATCAATAATTTTGTTAAAAAGGTTGTTTAGAATATTTACAAAAATTTTACCAGGTGACTTCATGTAAGAATTAGATCCACATGTAATAAAACGAAATTTTATAGGATTTTTGTGGAATTTAGGATAAATGATGATATATGGAAAGATGATCTTGTGGCTTTTGATTTGTAGTTTTTTGTTGAGTGCAATAATTTTTTTAGTGATAATGCTATAAGTAGTAGAAACTTTTTTAAAAGTTGAGGAATTTTCAAGTTCTGTATCTAAAAGTTGCAGGTATAATTTTTTACAAATAATGGAAAAATTGTTAGCGGCTTTATCAATAGGGGCAATGATAAAATTACTTTGAAGCTCTTTAATGTGTGGGGTGAAATCAGCAAGTTTAAGCAAATTTTTAATTTTGTAATTCTGAAGAAAATCCTTAAAATAATAATACAGTTTCCACTTCCATTCGCAAAAGGCTTCTAAAGGAGTATTATTAGTAATTGAAATTTTTAAAATAAAAGAGTCAAGGTCTTGCAGGAACGATCATAAAAGGTGTTTTTTATTGGAATAAAAAATAGGTCTAAATTTAGTGCCCTTGTACATCAGATTACGAAGAGCGATGTTATTAATAATATTAAGATCTCCAGTTACGATATGATTGTGGTTTTTATCAACATATTTAGAAAAGTTTGTGTTGTCACAAAAGCAGTGTATATTATTTCGAAAAAGATTAACATTTTTGCAGAAGTAATTATAGTTGAAAATTCTACGACCTAAAGGAATGTCATAACTAAAAGTTGGTTTGATTTGAATGTCTTTAATAGGAAAATATTGAGATAGATTGGAAATGTGTTTATTAAGTTTGAAATGATCGAAGCAAGGGTTTTTGAATTTGACCAAAAAATAAGATAATTTGTAATTCTTTTTGTTGGAAATTTTTGATGTACGACTTTTTAGAATGTCTTTAAACAGAAGTTCAAAATGAAAATCGGAAAAATTTAATTGACTCAGGTTTAATTCACAAAATTTACTTTGTTTGTCATTAAGTGCGTACAGGAAGTAATTAAGAGGTATCCAAGAGTAGTCTTTCAAGAAACGTTTTTCTAATTGTGAAATATGAGACTGGAGCTTTCCAGAATTGTAAGAAATATTAAACTCGAAAAAATTAGGTTTTTTGCTAATTTTATGTCCACCACGTTTATGTCTGGAGGTTTTTATATTTGTAGTATGAAAGAGTTCATATGTATTAACATTGGAATTTGAAATTCTAGAACCATTAAAAAGGTCATTGAGACCGTAGGGAGAAATAGTTTTATGGTATATCATGAGAGAATTTTCTTTTAAGATATTATATATATATATATATATATATATATATATACAGGGTGTTCCATGACCTCTATTTCCTCAACCGTTCGTCCTAGATGTATACTTCTATTTGCAAAATTGCTCGAAATGAGGAGGAGAGTTAAGATATGGAAAGTTTAAAGCGAAGAAAATAATTGGTTAAGAAATAAAAAAAATTAACTTTTCATAGAGGCTCCAGGCCCACAAACTTATATTTAGGAAAAGAATCTCCAATGAAACATAACACTAACATAAAAAAAATGACATTTGTGCGATCAAAAGCCATGGAGAAATGAAACATGAAACTTTATGACTTATACCACTTTACACTAGCGTTATTTTAAGTTATTTTGGGGGCCATATACACGCGAAATTCGCACCATTCAGAGTTCTTTAATAGCAAAATATTCTTTATTTTCCTAAAATCTGTACCTCAGAACCAGACTAACGTAAGTCCATTTTCGTCATTTTTCGGTAGTGGGAAAAAACGATTGTCGAATACATCGTTTTTCCCCTCTACTGAAAAATGACGAAAATGGACTTACGTTAGTCTGGTTCTGAGGTACAGAAATATATTTAACTGTAAAAGATATTTAACATGGGAATTAAAATACGAAAAAAATTGAATAAGAAAAAATGAAATTGTCTTGCTGAATTCGCGAATATGTAAATTTACCGACTGTATAGTGATTGCTTGAAATAACGTAATCCCTTCACTGCAGAATAAAATCGGCTTTAATAGATGCCTTTCGTTAAGGCTTGAAGTTACGATGTACACTACGGAACAGTATGTATAAATGGTGTTACTTTGTATCAATATCTTAATACTATTATAAATACGAAAGTTTGGATGTTTGGATGGATGGATGGATGGATGGATGGATGGATGGATGGATGGATGGACGTTTGTTCCTCTTTCACGCAAAAACTACTGAACGGATTTTAATGAAACTTTTACCATAATGTAGCTTATGCATCAGAATATATATAGGTTATAATTTATAACGATATTCGAAAAAGTTCGATTGGTAGCGCTTTTCAATTCCAATTTAAGGTACATTTTTCGCATAAATCCGCGAAGGCTTCTAGCAAACTAATTCAGTATTTAGTGCATCATCGCAACTCCCTGTCGATAGGTAGAATTGCGTGTATCATTTCCGCTTTTTGCATTAAATGTTCAAGGCTTTTCTCAAGTCAAATCAAAAAGTAATTTTTTTCCAGCTTCATGGTTAATATAAAGGCTTTTAGGAAACGAATGCGCGCCAGCAGGCAAACGAGCTTTTACTATGATTTATATTTTAAAACATTTTGTAGTCTTAGTTGTAAGTAGAATATTTATCATTAAGACAATGTGTTTTTTATTGTGCTTTGAAACGTGCAAATATTATTTTGTAGAGTAAATTGTACTCCTTTATTAGTAGATTGTTCACTGCATCAATTATTTTCTCGGGTTTTGTAAATATGTGTTTTAGAGTATCGGTAACGTAATCGCTTCAAGAGATTGGCAACTGGATTAGGTTCATTATTTTCCAATTTGGAGTAGCTTTAAATACAACTTAACGGTACTTAACGGCACTTAACGGCAGTTTCTTAGTGTCCGATTGAACTGGAATTTTGCCAAATTTGCTGCAAGATTTCAATAACTGAGATTCTCCTCGATGTTTTCAACTGACGCCAGTTTTTGTGCCAAAGACTACGTAATAATACTTTACTTTCTACACGACATAACCAAAATAAAACAATTATTATCTACTTATATTAAAAACTGAGTATCTTTCTAACTATCTTTCTTTCTAACTATCTTTCTTTCTAACTATCTTTCTTTCTAACTATCTTTCTTTCTAACTATCTTTCTTTCTAACTATCTTTCTATGTCACGCTTCTTTCTCCTGAACGCCAATGACCTGAAAGTCGAACCAGGTACCGATAGATAGGTAATTTTTCAGGCTTCATTAGTTTCAATTGATATAATTATACGATTTTAATTAGCGAAGATATCAATTAATAAGTAGTCAAGTTTGAAGCGATTAAGCCTAATAAACGATTAAATTTGAAATCCATTCTTGCAAACCGTCGTTGCTTTGAAACAGTATAATAACAATGATAATGAGAATTTTGAATGAAGGCTTAACTAAATCAAACACGAAACTCATAAGCGGGCCACTTACGTAGAATTTTTATCGCTAGCTACTGGTAATATTTTGAAACATTTATTTGTTGAAGAGCCATCTACTTATATTAAAAACTGAGTATCTATGTCTGCTTTTTTCCTTTGAGCGAGCTGAACTTACTGAAACTTTCCTCACCATCTTGAAGACGTGAAGCATCTCAATAATTCGAATGATTTTTTTTATATAGGAAAAAAGTAAAGGCGTGAAGCGCCTGTAAGCGAGCCGCCTTGGCGGGGAGTAGTTTCTTTAAATTTTTTTCTCACTACTTTCAGGGCACGAAGTGCCCGTGCAACGCCGGGCCACGTGCGTGGTATGTCTTGAAATCGAATGAACATTAAATTATATCAAATAATATAACTTCAGAATGAGGTAAAAGTTAGAGAGGGGAGACGTTATGCATCAACATGCCGCAGGAAGCTAATCTAGCTGCCCTGGCAGCTAGTCTACTTATATTAAAAACTGAGTATCTTTCTAACTATCTTTCTTTCTAACTATCTTTCTATGTCACGCTTCTTTCTCCTGAACGCCAATGAACTGAAAGTCGAACCAGGTACCGATAGATAGGTAATTTTTCAGGCTTCATTAGTTTCAATCTATATAATTATACGATTTTAATTAGCGAAGATATCAATTAATAAGTAGTCAAATTTAAAGCGATTAAGCCTAATAAATGATTAAACTTCCAAGACATTTTTTCTTACCGTTGCCATTTTGAATTAAAACGTTAATTAAATTATTGAACTATTTAAAATTCCAAGATATTTATTTCTTTCCGTTGCGATTTTAAGGCAGGAATTCAAGTGAAACACGGACGATCGCAACTCACCAATGCAATCGCAAATTCCAAAATTTGGATTCAAGTGAAACGAATTCACTTGAATTCGACTTACAGTAGCGGTTGCAATATGCGATCGCCACGAAGCGACTGCAATGGTGTTTCACTTGAATTCGGCCCTAAATTAAAACGTTAATTAAATTGAACTTTTTAAAATGAAAGAGTGTTATTTTTTTCCATTGTCATTTTAAATACGTGTTATAACAAAGTTCTAACAATTGTTTTTATTCTAATTATTAATGACATATTTTTTCTCAGGTACCATTTTGAAAATGTGTTTTTAAATAAAATTGCAATTGCTGTTTTTAGAAGGGACTTTTTCTGGCTGCGATCCATAAGTAGTCAAATTTAAAGCGAATGTTTAATTAATAAGAAGTCAAATTTAAAGCGATTAAGCCTAATTAATGATTAAACTTCCAAGACATTTTTTCTTACCGTTGCCATTTTGAATTAAAACGTTAATTAAATTATTGAACTATTTAAAATTCCAAGATATTTATTTCTTTCCGTTGCGATTTTGAATTAAAACGTTAATTAAGTTGAACTTTTTAAAATGAAAGAGTGTTATTTTTTTCATTGTCATTTTGAATACGTGTTATAACAAAGTTCTAACAATTGTTTTTATTCTAATTATTAATGACATATTTTTTCTCAGGTACCATTTTGAAAATGTGTTTTTAAATAAAATTGTAATTGCTGTTTTTCGAAGGGACTTTTTCTGGCTTCGATCCAAATATTAAAAGAACTTTTTCGTTTAGAATTTTGCAATTAATTTTACCGGAAGAAAGCGGTTTGGAAATAATTGTTTTTGGAAAGGAATTTTATTTGTAATTTAGGGAGAGTGCTAAGTATGCGCTACTTGACATCGTCTTTATTTTTGAGGAAGCATGTGCAAATAATTCGATTGATTCTTTGATGCAGGAAAGCTTTTTAGCGAGCCGCTTTAGCGGGGAGTAGTTTATTAAACTTTTCCTTGGTACTTTAAAGGCGAGCCGCCTTGGCGGCGAGTAGTGAATTGAAACTTTCCTCGCTACTGTAAAGGCGAGCCGCCTTGACGGCGAGTAAACTGTTTAAACTTTCCTCATTTCTTTAAAGACGAGCCGCCTTGGTGGCGAGTAGTTTTCTCAAACTGCCTTCACTACATTACAGCCCGTGCAACGCCGGGCTACGCAGCTAGTTATCTGATATTTATCGACTGGCGGCAAAATCTCAATCATCGATTTCATTCTCCCACATTTGAAAAGTTGGAGTATTATATCGATGATTGAGATTTTGCCGCAGTCGATAAATATCAGATAATAATTGTTTTATTTTGGTTATGTCGTGTAAAAAGTAAAGTATTATTACGTATTTTTTTTTCTTTTGTTTTCCGATTCCGTATGTATCCATTAAAAACCTTTTTAAAATTACGTCAAAAAGTAAAGTAATCCACATACTAAATTAATAAAACCCTTAAACAAGACTAAAATTACCATTAATTTGCATTTTTGCATAAATAATTGCTAAATGTTCCCTATTAATTTCGAAATCATTTAGGATAAAAACTTTTAACGTCATTTTATGATTAGCAATAGTATCTCAACATTTGATTTCCATTTCTCTGTGACAAAAATTAGTGACATAATAATACTTAATGTATTTTCATAAAGTAAGGAGGGAAGCAAAATTATCCTAGGTATCCCAAAACAGTTACGCAAAAATTTGGCGACATTTTAAAAATTGTCAAAGCGGTGTGTTTTGAGTTCTTTCAATCCAGGGGAAAAAAAAAACAAAGGTGAGTATATAAATTGTTTCTCAATATTACTGACCCAGGCAACGCCGGGTATTTTTGCTAGTCTTTGTATAAAATTGTATAATAATTTACTTTGTCTTGTTATGTTTTGTAGTCTTGTGGCATCTGTATTTATTTTTGAATACAATGAGAAGCGAATGTTTTCTGACATGGACGAAACAAATTTCATTATCGTACCAAATCTAAAAGCTCGTTATTCCTCTGGCAAGGCGAACATTTTCTTTTCTCAATTTGTTTACGGGCCCTGCGCATTTAAAACTCGAATATCTCCGCGAATTTTGTTCGCACAGATGTCATTTTTTTTGTCTTAGTATTATTTTTCAACATTAATTCTTTTCCTAAACATAAGTTTGGGGACCCGGAGTCCCTATAAAAAGTTAGATTTCGTATTTTTTGACTGAATTATTTTTTCGCTTAAAACTTTCAATATTTTAACTCTCTACCTCATTTCGAGCAAATTTGCAATTGGAAGTATGCATCTAGGATGAACGGTTGAGGAATTAGAGGTCATGAAGGTTGACTTGGATCACCCTGTATATATACTAGCAATACCCGCACGGCGATACCCGGGCATTTAAATGGGAAGGAAGTCCACTGAATAAATTTAAATTCACTCCAACTCTCTGAAATAAAATTATTATGGTTGAAGCGGTATAGTAATTGGTCACATCGTATTTGTATGCTTGAATAAAAAATAAATGAAATATTTATGCATAAATAAGAAATACTTCATATGATACTATATTAATGCATTTTACTACTCATACTGTCTGAAAACACTTTTTCAGATATGTAATTAGAAAAAAGTCAACGCAAAAACAAAAATGTCAAATTGATAGTAATTGGCCACCTTATCATAGTTATTGGTTATGAAACCATACAGTTATTGACGATGTAAACATTCAATGTTATACTGGATTATTCATATATGTATGAAAATATTATTCCTTTACATGAACATAAAGTTTGTATGAAGGATTATACAGTTAATTGAATATATTTTCCATTTCATTAAATATATTATAACACTATAGCATTCAATATTCTCCATCTTTCCCTTTTCTATTTTTTGACTTCTCTTTATTTGTTTTAATCTTCTTTAAGGCATTTTCTTTCTGTACGGCTGCTTGTCCATTCCGTTTTCTTTTCTTTATTTTTCTCTCTTTTTGCTGCTTTTCTTGTTCATTGTTTTCAATAGCTGCTCTATAACTCTCAGAAATTATAAAGAATGTTTTTTTTTGTCTATCCTATTAAGAAATTTTCTCCTACTCTTTGGCGCATTTTGTTGGTAATCATCGATAAATTTACTATAATGAGTTTTGTTCGAAATAGCTGACATTTACAAATTTATAGGAGTTTTCAGAGGAGTTATCACAATTGTTGCTACTGTCACATTATTTTCATTTGTTAAATTTGCATTTGTTGTTATAATTGCAGTCAGTATTTCAGTATTGGTAGAGTTGTTTTTAGAAAAATAATTCTGGAAAAAAAAAGCGCCAAATTTTGTATGACAGTCATATATTATTTGAAACTTCCTTCTGATATTTCGGTGCTTTTATCTTGTCCACTTCGCCTCCAAAAATATTTTGGAAGTCTTTTTGAGACATGAGCTTATTTAATACATTAAACTCTTCATCTGATTTTTCTGTTGCTAAACATTTAGAGTTATCAGTAGCGTTCTCATCATAGGGGGCCAATTACTATAATTTTCTGAAAATATTGTGAGAGTTATTGGCCACAGCAAAACTTTAATTTTTAAGAATATATTCTTATATTACACCTCAAATTCACTAATTAGGCATCACAGCTATAAATCTCATTTAAAAGCTGTAAATGCATTAGATTCTTTTAAAATATCGCATAGAAATTTCTAGTCTTACCGTTTTTTCCACAACCTTTTAAACTACACTATAAGTCTTTTTAAAGTTTAAAACAATTCGCCAAATAAATCAAAAAGACAGGAGATATACTCAAATTTAGTAAATTTTCAAGACTTAACTCTATACGTAAATTTAAATCACTGAAGAAAGGGCAGCTTGTATGGAAAATGGATCTAATGTTTCAGTTTTGGGTACAGAGTTAAGTCTTGAAAATTTACTAAATTTGATTAATTAATATCTCCTGTCCTAATTAACGGAGAGAAACGTGCTAAAACTTTCCTTTTTCAGAAAAAAAAAATCCTTTCCAGCAATACATAATGTTATGTGGGGGGGGGGGGAGGTTCCCCCCCTCAATTATGGCGGATACACCAAAAATTAGACTAATTAATTAATTTAAAAATAACTAATTCGAAATTTAGAATTTGACCTTCGAGATGCATTAAACGGGGATACGTTCGAATTTTTGGGCCAAGTTTCAGGTCTGTAGGTGCTGTGGGGGCTTCTGGCCAGCGGTTACAAACGTAAAAACAAACAAACAAACATCATCATCTTTATATATAGAGACTAGCAGTATCTGCACGGCGATGCCCGTGCATTTAAATGGGAAGGAAGTTCACTGAATAAATTTAAATTCACTCCAACCCTCTAAAGTAAAATTATTATAGTTGAAGCGATATATAAATTGGCCACATCGTATTTGTATGCTTGAATAAAAAATAAATGAAATATTTCTGCATAAATAAGAAATACTTCATATGATACAATATTAATGCATTCTACTACTCGTACTGTCTGAAAACACTTTTTCAGATATATTATTAGAAAAAAGTTAACGCAAAAACAAAAATGTCAAATTGATAGTAATTAACCACCTTATCATAGATATTGGCTATGAAACCATACAGTTAATTGGCCATGTAAACATTCAATGTTATACTGGATTATTCATATATATATATGAAAATATTATTCCTTTACATGAATATAGTATACCATTGTATGAAGGTATTATACCGTTAATTGAATATATTTTCCATTCATTAAATATATTATAACATTATAGCATTCAATATCTTTCTCCCCTTTTCTATTTTTTGACTTCTCTTTATTTGTTTTATTCTTCTTTAAAGCAATTTCTTTCTGTACGTCTGCTTGTCCATTCCGTTTTCTTTTCTTTTTTTTTATTTTTCTCTCTTTTTGCTGCTTTTCTTGTTCATTGTTTTCAATAGCTGCTCTATAACTCTCAGAAATTATAAATGGTAAACAAATATGGTTGTAAAAATTGTTCAAGATAATTTTCTCAAAAGCATTACAGAGAAAAAATTCTTGACGTGCCTTTCGAGATATTGGTTCCAGTCATTCTAAAAGTCTCATTAAACTTTAAAAAACCGACAAATAAATTAATTTGACCATTTAAACCCATTAATAGTTGTGGTTTAACTATTGTTCCATTATAACTGAATCTTGAATTTTGTTTGATTTTTGTCAAAAATAGGTAGAAAGAAATTAATCTCTGTTTCGAATGGTAAATCTCGCCAAGCGAGAACGCTTTTGTATTCGCAGTTTTCGAGCATGAACATAACATCGCAATGTTGCGAGAACAAGGCAGATACATTCCCCCCACCCCCCACCCCTAATAAACTCTGGTAAAATTGCGCTTCAATTTAACCTTATATTTACTGCATAGGTTTTTTTTTTTTCCTTTTTTAATTTGTGCATTACGAATACAGCGGCAGCAGCAAAAATCCTTTAAATTTTACCACGAGCAAAGCCGTGGCGGGTAACTCTAGTAATGAAATTATCTAGTAATTAATTAAATTTCAATCAAAAAAATAAATTAATGAATAATTTAAATTTAAAATAATCAGTAAATAATTTCAATTAAAAAAATAATCAATGAGTAATTAAAATAAATAAATAAATTAGTTTAAAAAATCCCCCCTCCCATTTCGACCCCCCACCTTCACCTTGTGTATATGTTTGTAAAAGATTATTTATGCTAGCATTTTTTGAAAGAATTACGCGTTTATGCAAAATGTGTGTTTTTAATGTGTAGATAGAAGCCTGAAAAAAAAAAAAAGAAATAACACTCTTGATTGCTTGGTTAATGTGTGCCTTAGGAAATTAAGTAAAGTGTCAAATAAATATTTTTCAAATTTTAACTACTTACCGACTTCAAAATCGGGAGGGCGGCCGTATGGGCCCTGGCCTCCTTTACCTGGAAAAATGTTTGTAAAAGATCAATTAAGCATTTTAAAAGAAAAGTAAATATTACGTTTGTGCAATAATTTTTTTTAAAAAATCAATTTATTTGTACAGAAATATGAGTTAAGTTCAGGGATGCATCGATTAATTGGCAGTAACGATTAATCTGCCACGTTTTCGATCATTTATAATCGGTCAGTTTTTTGCCGATTAACCTTTTAACTGTCATACCCGAGATAATACCCGGGCACAGCACTGATGTTCGAAAATGTCACGCCCGAGTATTACTCTCGGGGTTTTTTTTTTTTTTTGGTGCATCGTATTGTTATACCCGAATATAGTATATCGGAAGACGTTTATTTCGGCTTCATCTCTTTGTCAAACCCGACTGTTTCTCGGGTTTGTGCTTGGAAAAGTGTTTCCAGTTTTACCACACGAGACTGAATTTTAGAAAGGTGTTCACTTTTATTTATTTAAATTTTTTTCCATTTATTTATTTTTTAGAAAATATTTTTTTTTTCATTTTTAGAAAATAATGCTCCACTAGAAGCGAACTTTACAACTGTCATGTTGAGTGGCAGCCGCCTCAAGCAAATATGCAGTAGCTACAAAACTTTAAATACTTTAGCCATGTGCTTCAAAATATCAATTTTTAAGAACCAAGTACATTTTATTTTGTACTAAACATTTGATTTTTGCAATAAAAAATTTTGACAATTTGTGCACCCAAATCATCAAAATAACTTGACAGTTAAAGGGTTAATCGGTGGAAAAAATATTTTTAAGATTTTTTTTTTTTTGAGTATACCTTCACTAAGAAGCGATGATGAAACAGTAAATGTAATTTTTTTTAAATGTCATTTTTTCAAATAGCACCTTCATGGTTGCCATAGGGAGTCAAGGGGCACCCTTCATGGGGTGCCGCTGGTGCTACAACGTTTCACCCTTAAAGGGGCCGTGCGTAACCTGTAGTTGAAACAGTGTAGTAATATTTCATATCACCTTTGATTTAGGGAACTTTTGAAGCAACTGCGCTAAGGCCACGATATAAACGAGCCGACGCATCAAGATTAAGTTTTGGTGAGTGGTTGTCTTTTCCGGTGAGTTATCGCGTTTTGTTAACTTTTCAGTGTGAGCAATTATTAGCGGCACGTGAATTTGACAAAGCTTGACTCTCTGCTCTGACAACCCTGCTCCGCAACAATGAAAAATTGAAAGTAAAAGTGAATGAATTGGATCTAAAGTGGTCGAACTTAAACTTGATGCCTGTCTATATTAAGCTCGGCCCTTCTATATTGCTGCTATAAAATATTCAAGAAGAGAATTTTTTTATATATTGCTTTTTCTGATTTCATTCGAGTTTTTTTTTTTAATTTATTTTTCTTTTTCTTTTGATTTTAATAAGAATTTCTCTTTTTTTTCAGCAATAAACCCATGCAACTGAAGCAAATATCTTAAAAATATTCAAGAGTTGAACACAAAACCTGCACTCTTCAGTGGGTATCCGCACGTGTTCATCTTGCATTCAATGAAAATACAGGTAATTTTGCTAAGGATGACTGGAGTTTAAATTTTAACAATAATAACCCAGGTAGCACAAATAACCTTTAAACGTTTTATAAACTTTTTAAGCGGTTGTTACAACGTTAATAACCATTTTACGAAGTGTGCTACTTGAGAACGTTACACTTCTCCTAAAGGAAGCCAATGCAATAGCTAAATCTAAATTAACAGACGAATAATTACAACGAAACACCAGTTTCGCAATATTGATTCAGTCAGAATCACTACAAAAATCATTGTTAGGCTACAAAGAGAACCTTCCAAAAGGATTCTTACCGAGTTAAAAAAAAAAAAGCTAAAATTTCAAAACCAGTTAAAGTCAATATAATTAAACTAAATAATGCCATATGGCATGTTTGTGTCACACTCAAATGGTTGAAAGTATTCGGCAACTGGTTGGTCAATCAGAAGAAATAATTTTATTCTTTGAAAACCATCGACACTATTAAACACAAGTTTTGAAGTCGCCGCAAGAACAACGAAACTACAATTAAATTTTAAATATGAGGTTTTATGGATCCAGGGTTCTTTAATCGTATTCGCATACATTACGTTGACAACCACATATTTATGTAATGGTAAAAATATTCTCTTCTTAATTTTCAATGGTTTCTCTGAAAAATATCATAGATCTTAAAATAGAGAATCCTTTTAAGACCTATGAAAAATGTTGGCCGACTTTAAAATATGTTTAAAAGTAGTATCGATAGTGTTCAAAGAATAAAATTATTTTTTACTTTTTAGAGCAATTGCCGATTGAAGTTCTGAACTCTGTTCTATTTTTTTCTTCAAAAAAATATTTTTGTTTTATTCTTTTTAGTATAAATATACTTCAGAAATAAGGTGATATTTTCATTACCAAACTTCACCCAATTTTCTCAAGCACAAATGCTCCATAAAATAAACTATTTAAAATAATTAATAGTTAATTAACTGATTAACCGGCATATGTTACCCGGGTTATCATAACGAACAGATTGACACCTCATTTATCAAAATAGGATGTATAGTTTAGGAGCTACAGTTTAACATCACTACGTACCAGCATATCCAGACTGCTAAAAACATAACCCTTCCTTCTGGCTGTGCCATAGTCTGGTAAAACAAGCAAGTAAATCATTGTAAATGTAAATGCCGAATTTTCTCAAAGATGTTTCTTTACCTAACCTTTATAGCACGAGCACAGCCGTGCGGGTACAGCTAGTTCATTCATATAAATAAAACGAAGAATATGTATGTTTATATGTGTGTGTGTGTACTAGGGTGGTCACAAAAAATCAATTTTCGAATTTCTTTTGCGGCACCCCCCTAAAATGTGCTAATGAGCTAGAAAATGAGATTTGCAAAGTTTTAGCTTAATCGGATGATATTAACACGTGCCGCAAAGAGGGTAAAGTTAAGAAAAACAGCGATTTTTAGCCAAAAATTGTAGTTTTTACTCTGTAAAACCAAAACTACTCATCCTAGAAGCTTTATTTTGGTCTCATTTTGTAGGGAATTTTATTTTCTTCAAGTTTAATTTTATTTAAAGTTTCGAAAAAAATGATTGAATAAGAATTTTTACAAGTCAGGCTGCAGCGTAAATCCTCGAAATTGCAAGTAGCATGGGGAATTTTTTTTTCAACTAATCTTTTGCGGAACCCCCCTAAAATGTACTAATGGGCTAGAAAATGAGATTTGCAAAGTTTTAGCTTAATCGGATAATATTAACGCGTGCCACAAAGAGGGTAAAGTTACGAAAAACAGCGATTTTTAGCCAAAAATCGTAGTTTTTCCTCTGTAAAAAAAACTATTCACCTTAGAAACTTTATTTTGGTCTCATTTTGTTAGGAAATTTCATTCTCGTTAAGTGCTATCCCATTCATTTTTGCTATCATGTCCAAAGTATTTATTTGGCATTTTTCAGGTTAAATCGTAGAGTATATCAAAAATAAGAAATTTTCATGCAATAACCTAAAAGCATTACAATATTCAATTACAAATATTTGCTTACTGTTGGATTTACTTTGTCAATTAAAAAGGGGGCATTTTCGCGGAACTTAAGAAATAAATGAAACAAATTCCTGTGTTAAAATAGAGGAATTAAGGGGTTAAGACGGAAAGCAAAGAGTTAAAATGACAATAAAAGCTTTAATGCACCTTTATACTTATACTGTTGTATATAACATTATTTTACTACTCTTTACATACAAATTAAGTTGCTGATGTCTTGGATGGGATAGCTTTTGATTAATAAGGAAACTGTGCCTGCATTTAGCATACAGCATTAACTTGTAATAAAAGCTACCGTTGCTCTTTGTCTTTCGTCAAAGAGGAACTGAAGCCTGGAATTAATTTTACACCTCTTTCAGCTGTGTTATGGAACACCATTAAACTATTTACTGTCTTTTTAGCTTTAGAATAAAATTGGTTTTTACACGATTTATAGGGGTATATATTGCAATCGTCCCTAGGCTGCAGCTTTCTAATTTCACAACAAGAAAGTTTCAATTTTCGCTTCTAAATTGCTTATTTCTAGTATTCTCATCTTCTGTATCTGCTTTGAATTGCTTTTTATCTAACACAGATCATTC
>JAXGGA010022789.1:0-14441 GCA_038373865.1 Uloborus plumipes
TAGCGCACTAAAATTTGACCCTCCTTACAAAAATTTCTGGATCAGCCTCTAGTCAGTGTGACCTCCTAAAAATGTCCTCGATTCATAGTTTTTGTCTAACAAGTCGACATGATTGGAGAAAATATTGTAACATTTCTATTTTTTCCCCTTTATGTACACAATTTGAAATAATATAATTGTAGTCGTAATCGTTCTTTTCCATGTAGATTATGTTTTTGTTACACACGCGAAATTTCGTTGTTCATGTTCTGTGTTCATTTTGAGACTAAAATTACTGGTTTTTGTTCATGATTACAAAAATAATTTTGACATCAAAATCAGTTACAAAACAACGATAAAACTCAACTGTGCGCTAGAACGTCACGATTCATTGAAAAGTAACTAGCTACCATTGGGAGGATGAGAAGCATTTATTTTATCGGAAATGTTTGACTCTTTGCTTACAATATTAAATATTTTTAAATTCATTTCTCCATGACATGCCTAAAATTTGTATAACTGTTTTGCTTAAAATAGATACTTTGAATTTGGAAGTAGTGCGAAAATATACACTCGTTTCTAATTTAAAGGTACATAAATATCGCGATCTTATGGGATAGAGGCAATAATTAAACATCCGAAAAAAAATATCTTTTAACCTGGTTTCGATAGAGGCGATTAAATTCCCTCGACCCTTGCGAATAAAAAAAGTCTCGTATTTTCTTATCAATTATAATTAAAAGACAAAAAATTGTTTTAAAAGATATCGATACATCAACGTCTGACAGATAAACTCTTCCGAAGAAAAACTTCTATTCATCGCCCTACAGTGATCCTACCAAGCAGTGTGGCCTCAGCATGTCCTTTCTCCATTCGCTATCAATCATACAGTTCTGAGAAACCGGGCTGGTGGGAAAGGTTCGTACTTAGTGACTCTGTGAAATCGGTCATAATTGCGATCATTATTCTTTGTGAAAATGGTACTATCATTATGCAAATTCCGAGTCTAGTTCTCTCAATCGGCTGCCGGAGAAATACACACTTTTTCAAATTAGCATGAGTTTTCGATTTAGCGGTATTCTCGTTCTGTTTTCTTCATTCCATTGTTCAACTGTTGATACATCGCGGTTTGGTGCCACTAATAGTTGTTTACATAATATGAATTTGAGATCTCAAGAGATAACCTCTGAACCCATGCGAATTCCAAAAACATTCTATGAAGACTGAGCTGCTCCGAAAAGCGAAAGGTATCATATTCTGCGGATTTTTTTGCAGGAGCTAGTAAAGTTAGAACGCAACTATGTTACGGAATAAAGGCTATATTGTAAACCAGTTGAGCTACGGTCCAAACGCCATATGCTGCCCGCGATACTGACCTGTGTGTTCCAATATTGTGCTCGACGTTATGAATCGAAAACCACAGTGGACTAGAATTTTCAAAAAAAAAAGCAACTACGAAAACGTTCTAGACACATACTTCGAATTTGACTTCTAAGAAACAGGTACAAACTTCTCGTCAATAAAATAAGCATCAAGCGGTCTTTGGTTTGTAATTTTCTTTCCTTTTCCATTTTTTCCGACGCTAGGTGGAAAAAAAAATTCAAACATCTTAAATTTTATATGTGTTCTTGCCGCGAGACCAATCTTGATAGGAGATGCTGCCTTCGGGTGAAGAAAATTGATCAGCACTGCATAAACTACAAAAAATTTTTGCCCTTTTTTTATCAACGGAAAAATTAAAAATAAATTGCCTTTTTTGCATGAAGCTATTAAATTAAAGTAGAAAAATAGAGTGGGAATAAAATTCGTAATGGGCAACCATATCTGTATATGAAGTAATTTGTGAGAATTATGTTACTTTCATCATGATTATGAGGACAATGGCTAGATGAAAATGCTTATAATATAGGTACAACAAATATGAAAGCATTTATAATGCTTAATGGTCCTTCACCACGTTACAAAAATATTTGAATAATTTTAAGAGGAACCTCAGTAGAAAAATATGGCATGGCATATTAAATATACTTTTAAAATATTATTCAACACCTGTCATGACACCAAAAGTTTTATAACCTCGAAAGATGTTAAACTTCAAGAATTCGTTTAATGTTTACCTAATTTTAAACAAAACAAAACGAAAAAAGAAAAAAGAAATCCTTCTTGACAATTTCCATTTTATTTCTAAACTTTTTAGCCTACCTTTCATTCCTAACTTTCAACTTTAGAGTTTTATTTTCTTGCATTCCTTGGTAATGATTTATGATAAGTGATATGAATGATCTACTATACGTTGCAGACTAGTTTTGGATTTTTCAAATTGTTTTGCAGACAAAAATTCTGCTACTGGGCATATAAGGGAGGTTCTGATCTAAGACCCCACCCAGAAGATAACTGGTCTGATTGACCTCGACTCCGTAGATCCCGAAATCAAAAGCTGAAACACAAAATGGACCCAGTCAGAATCTGAATCAGAGAATGTCTCTATCTTTACATCGCAGTGCCTGCCGTTTTTCTCACAGAGATGTTCGACTATCTTTCGCTTTCTTCGGGCTTCTGCGCATTAGTGATAACGCCCCAACTCCACTGATTTTTTTTTTTCTCCTTCACCCCCCCCCCTCCCCTTCCCGGAGGCTGATCTTCCCCGAGAAAATCTCCTCTGCTCTGGTGGCTTCTCATTCTTCTGGGACTTTTTTCATTCTCTTCTTCTACCCACGACGTCGTTCGGGTGGAGGTTTCTTTTTTTAATTCTTTTTTTTTTCGTTCCCCGTTTTTTTTCTTCGCTTTCTCCTAAGTGGACGGGAGTGGTGAAGAAGGAACGAACGTGGAGGGATAAGTTTCGCCTAGATTAAAAAGATAGGCGGGAGCACTTCTTTTTTCTTTTGCATAGATCACATTCTATGTTACACCTGTGTATAAAGAAAAAAAAAGCGGAACAAAATGCTGTTCTTTTTCATGGGAGGGAGGGGGGAAAGGGGAGCGATTTTAAATTCTCAGCTTTTTACTTTCTTCTATATCTAATATATAGAAGAAAGTATTGGTTTCGTGAAAATTTTCGAATGTCGAATTTTGACGGATTTGCACGTTTTGAGGTGCGCTGAGTCCATTTCGACCATTTTTGGAAAATGTCTGTCTGTCTGTCTGTCTGTGTGTGTGTGAGTCTGTATGTGTGTGACCAGTTTTTGTGGCCGCGCTAGAGCAAAAACTACTGAATGAAATCGAACAAAAATTTTTGCACATATGTACCACCATGTGAACTGGTGCACCTGACTTTGTTTAGCGAATTCCTCCAAGGGGGGTGGAGCAATCGCACGTGTTCTGCGCGGGGGTGATTGTTATATCTCAGGAAGTAACCGGCGGAATCAAACGAAAATTGGTCCATGGGTAGACCCTACTGAGTACAGGTGCTGATTCAATTTGTTTGTCAATATCTCGAAGGGGGGTGGAGCAATCGCACGTGTTCTGCGCGGGGGTGACTGCTATATCTCAGGAAGTAACCGGCGGAATCAAACGAAAATTGGTCCATAGGTAGACCCTATTGAGTACAGGTGCTGATTCAATTTGTGTGTCAATATCTCAAAGGGGGGTGGAGCAATCAAAAGTGCTTATTTTGTCATTGCACCTACTGTATCTCGGGAAATATTGCTGCGATTTGAATGAAATTTGGAATAACACTAACCCAATATGGAAGCAAGCATCGATTAAATTTTGGCGCCAATCGCCCCAGGAGGAGGGTGGGGTGATTTTTGCGCTTAGTCAACAATGCGAAAAATTAATTCATTAAAAAATCGCTTTCACGCTATTTAATTATCAAAACAGCTGAAAACTTTCAATGATTTGAAATTTTTAACTGTTGCCAATTTCTTTTTACTAACAAATAAAATGTTTGCAATTAATCTAAACAAGGCTTTTGCAATGATTTCCAATTTCGCTCATTGATTCTGCATTTGCAGGGTTATTACGATAATTGGGAAATTGTAGCTGTCTCCAATTACTCGGGCGAGTACGTATTTTATTTTGTAACCGGAATTCATAAGATAGATATAGAAGAAAGTTTCGTGACGGCCACGACAGCTAGTTTCGAAATGGTTTTTTCCCCGATTTTGTCACTTTATTAAGTGTCACTTTATTATTCACGGATTAGGAGGAAAACAGTTTGTTGGGTGAGAGATGCTGAAAATACCAGATGTGTTTTTCAATGACTGACCGTTTCTGTACGTTTATTCACGTTTACAAATATCGTTTTGAAACGGAGACGCATTCTAGCCATCAATGCACGTCAAAGAAGGAGATATTAAACAGCGAAGTTATGATATTACGTGTGAGTCATTGTTGAATATTTATATTAAAAAAAGAGTTCGTAGAAAATACTCCTTTCTTCTTATGTTGTTCTCCACATGTTGCTCATATTTTGAAGAAAAATATCGCTTAAATGATAGGGTGAGATGAGGTCATAGTTCATAGAGACTAGAAGCGTTAGTTTTCCTTTCTCCTTTATATAGATTGTCCATAGATTGTCCACTTCTAGGGAGGGAATTTTAAGATCACTAAAATTAAAAAAAAAACAACTTTTTTCAGTGTCATCTTCAAACCATAATAACGCCTACACAATTGCTTACAAACTTGCGGAACTCTCAGACTATCTTTTATATGAAGCAAATGCACCCACAGCTCGATCATAGCATCCTAAGACTGTGGTTTCGTCCTTATTGTGGACTCCTCAGTTAGGAATAGCCAATGATTAACTGAGGAGTCCACAATAAGGACGAAACTGCAGTCTTAGGATGCTATGATCGAGCTGTGGGTGCATTTGCTTCAGTTCTGCCTTAGCCCTGGCTTATGGGCGGTAACTCATTGCATATCTTTTATATGTTGAATAATCTTCAATAATCAATAATTTAGTTTCGAAAACCGTTGCAAGTGTGGTATGGAGTTCGTTTCTATTTACCTTCATTTACCCCCAACTAAATTTACTTATTTTTATCTTTATTTTATTTTATGTTTCAGACCCAGATCTATGAATGAAATCATCTTCAAAGCTCTTTCAAACGAATGCTGCTTTTGTTTCCGCACATATTGCATCTAAGCTTTGTGTCAATTAAACAGACCAGACTAACCCAATTACACGATGAAAGTTGTCAAATGAAATATTTAATTGATGAGTTGTTATAATACTGTACCCGTTAATTCCATTTTTAAATGAAATATATTTCTCTGAAAAACTTTAAAATTAAATAACTTTCACCGACTCTTTGAAGCATATTAGATAGTTTAATGTATAAAAATTTTCAACACTCTATTGCACCAAATAAAATTCGCCGAACTTCCTACCTGTAAATGAAATTGCGTAAAAAATAAAATAAACAATTCTGCAATCTAAATCAAGAGCAGTTTATTAAAATTAACAGGAAGGAAGAAATAGCAAAAAAACGAGTAGTTGGAGACAGCGCCAATTTCCCAATTATCGTAATAACCCTGCAAATGCAGAATCAATGAGCGAAATTGGAAATCATTGCAAAAGCCTTGTTTAGATAAATTGCAAACATTTTGTTTGTTAGTAAAAAGAAATTGGCAACAGTTAAAAATTTCAAATCATTGAAAGTTTTCAGCTGTTTTGATAATTAAATAGCGTGAAAGCGATTTTTTAATGAAGTAATTTTTCGCATTGTTGACTAAGCGCAAAAATCACCCCACCCTCCCCCTGGGGCGATTGGCGCCAAAATTTAATCGATGCTTGCTTCCATATTGGGTTAGTGTTATTCCAAATTTCATTCAAATCGCTGCAATATTTCCCGAGATACAGTAGGTGCAGTGACAAAATAAGCACTTTTGATTGCTCCACCCCCCTTTGAGATATTGACACACAAATTGAATCAGCACCTGTACTCAATAGGGTCTACCTATGGACTAATTTTCGTTTGATTCCGCCGGTTACTTCCTGAGATATAGCAGTCACCCCCGCGCAGAACACGTGCGATTGCTCCACCCCCCTTCAAGATATTGACAAACAAATTGAATCAGCACCTGTACTCAGTAGGGTCTACCTATGGACCAATTTTCGTTTGATTCCGCCGGTTACTTCCTGAGATATAGCAATCACCCCTGCGCAGAACACGTGCGATTGCTCCACCCCCCTTGGAGATATTGACAAACAAATTGAATCAGCACCTGTACTCAGTAGGGTCTATCTATGGACCAATTTTCGTTTGATTCCGCCGGTTACTTCCTGAGATATAGCAATCACCCCCGCGCAGAACACGTGCGATTGCTCCACCCCCCTTGGAGGAATTCGCTAAAAAAAGTCAGGTGCACCAGTTCACATGGTGGTACATATGTGCAAAAATTTTTGTTCGATTTCATTCAGTAGTTTTTGCTCTAGCGCGGCCACAAAAACTGGTCACACACATACAGACTCACACACACACAGACAGACAGACAGACAGACAGACAGACATTTTCTAAAAATGGTCGAAATGGACTCAGCGCACCTCAAAACGTGCAAATCCGTCAAAATTCGACATTCGAAAATTTTCACGAAACCAATACTTTCTTCTATATATTAGATATAGAAGAAAGTAAAAAGAATCTTTCAAACTTTCACTTAATATTCCCTGCTTTATCTAACTCTAAAATAAGGTTACTAAGAACGCGTAATTAATAGTACAGGATGACTGAGAATCAAGCCTTATCAGGAGTAGCCGCAGTAATTGAATTAATGCATTTTAATTAGAGAAAAAGATACAACATTATTTGCTGGGTAATAAATGTTCTCTCAAGAGCTTCATTTTGTTTATGAATTTAGTTTTCAACACTAGAGAGTAAAAATACAGAAAATTTTCACTGTTTAAATCTAAAATTCAAGAAATCATTTCAAATCCTAACACAGTAAAACTTCTCTTATCCGGCCCTCGTTTATTTAAAGCTCTGGTAAATCCGGATAAAATTTGTGGAGTTAAAAAGCAATTTATATCCACACCTTAAATGAAAACTGAACGAAAGCTCGCCAAACATATGCTTTTTACTTTCTTCTATATCTATTATATAGAAGAAAGTATTGGTTTCGTGAAAATTTTCGAATGTCGAATTTTGACGGATTTGCACGTTTTGAGGTGCGCTGAGTCCATTTCGACCATTTTTGGAAAATGTCTGTCTGTGTGTGTGTGTGTGTGTGTGTGTCTGTGTGTGAGTCTGTATGTGTGTGACCAGTTTTTGTGGCCGCGCTAGAGCAAAAACTACTGCATGAAATCGAACAAAAATTTTTTCACATATGCACCACCATGTGAACTGGTGCACCTGACTTTGTTTAGCGAATTCCTCCAAGAGGGGAGGAGCAATCGCACGTGTTCTGCGCGTGGGTGATTGCTATATCTCAGGAAGTAACCGGCGGAATCAAACGAAAATTGGTCCATAGGTAGACCCTACCGAGTACAGGTGCTGATTCAATTTGCGTGTCAATATCTCGAAGGGGGGTGGAGCAATCGCACGTGTTCTGCGCGGGGGTAATTGCTATATCTCAGGAAGTAACCGGCGGAATCAAACGAAAATTGGTCCATAGGTAGACCCTACTGAGTACAGGTGCTGATTCAATTTGTGTGTCAATATCTCAAAGGGAGGTGGAGCAATCAAAAGTGCTTATTTTGTCATTGCACCTACTGTATCTCGGGAAATATTGCTGCGATTTGAATGAAATTTGGAATAACACTAACCCAATATGGAAGCAAGCATCGATTAAATTTTGGCGCCAATCACCCCAGGGGGAGGGTGGGGTGATTTTTGCGCTTAGTCAACAATGCGAAAAATTAATTCATTAAAAAATCGCTTTCACGCTATTTAATTATCAAAACAGCTGAAAACTTTCAATGATTTGAAATTTTTAACTGTTGCCAATTTCTTTTTACTAACAAATAAAATGTTTGCAATTTATCTAAACAAGGCTTTTGCAATGATTTCCAATTTTGCTCATTGATTCTGCATTTGCAGGGTTATTACGATAATTAGGAAATTGGAGCTGTCTCCAATTACTCGGGCGAGTACGTATTTTATTTTGTAACCGGAATTCATAAGATAGATATAGAAGAAAGTTTCGTGACGGCCACGACAGCTAGTTTATTTTGATAAAATGTACTATATATAGCGTATATAATGAGTATAGATCGCATTAAATTATAACCATCAGTCCGATACCACGGCAGCTGAACTATAAATGATCAAGTGTTTAATATTTAATTGAATAAATGACAAAATTTGATCGTGCGAAACAACTCTGTGTAATTTTGTTGCAAAACAATTCGTTTTTGCTATAATAAATGGAGAGTCTACTTATTTAAGAATTATGTTTACCTGTTTTCCATACTACTTGTATTATCCCGCTTTTCGGTTTATCCAGAGGTTGTACTGTGTACCTTTTTAGTACAGCGCAGTAACGCTCAGTAAATAATAAAAATGTGACGTGATTCTTAAGCGTTGTTTTAAAGTTTATTCTAAATAGTACAAAAAATAATAATAACTATATTTTTCGAGCATTCCGCGCCAAATCAAACCTGAAGTATAATTATGACATCCTTATTCTAACGGGGATTTTTGACATCTATAACCCTTTTCAAATAGTTATTTTTGGGGGACCACTTCCCCAATTCTTATGTTTTGCGACGGAGGCAGGTGTCAAAAATCCTAAATGAATGGTGATAACTAAAGATGATGAACTTTAAATGTTAAATTCAACTCCTTACCTCGTAGCAGCATAATTAATTAATTAAAATTCAATTTTTCATTGTTCACAATTCATACCTAGAAACGCTTTTCACACAAAAACAAACAAGAAATAACATTGACTTACTGACGAAATTGAAAATGCAAAGTTTTTTCAAACAATTCGAGTGAAATTTACACTGTTAAAACCAGGGCTACGGAGTCAGAGTCGAAGAGTCGGAGTCGGAAGAATTTTGGACCAAAGGAGTCGGAGTCGGAGTCGCTGAAAAACATGTCGACTCCGACTTCGACCACCCCCGATTTGGATGAAATTTTATGGAGGTGAAAACATATTTTTGAAACTAACATCTACGCATTTTCAACTTCCAATATCCTAAGCATCTAGGATCATTAAAAAGGGCTTCAAAATGCCGGGTCTGCTTTGTGAAACGAATTGCTATGTTTGGGCTTATGCAAGTGAATAAAAAATATTTACGGCAAAAATGCAATGTGTTAAAATAAAGTCTGGCCATTTAACAAGAAAAGGATTCGTTTTGTACGGAGTCAAATGACAAGAGCGGCACTTGTCTTTTGCTTTGGAGAAAATGCACTTTTTGGGAGGTCATAGTGACCTCCGAGATTTGAGGTAAATGTGGTGAAATAGCCCACGAGAATTCTTGAGAAAATTAAACTTTTTGAGAGGTCGCAATAACCTCCCATGACCTCCAACTGGGATATCCCTGCTTGCTACCCTCCCCCTCCCCGCCTAAACTGAGTCCTTCCTACGACCATGAATAAAAATGAAACTTAAAAATGGACTTAATATTTCAACCTTTGTTTAGGGTTTTTCCCTCTTCACATTTGGGAAAAAAAATAAATAATAAAAAAAAAAGCAGGAGTCGGGAGTCGGAGTCGGAGGTTTTAAAAGGCTGGAGTCGGAGTCGATCATTTTTCCTCCGACTCCGCAGCCCTGGTTAAAACTACAGGTTGCACAAGGCACCTTTAAGGGCGAAACGTTGTAGCACAGGCGGCACCCCCTAAAAGGTGACACTTGACTCTGTATGGCGCCCTTGAAGGTGCCATTAAGCTTCTTGGGGTGCCATGGGTCAACCATGGGGTGCCATAAGACACCCAAAGAATGCCACATGGAGCCAAATGGCACTTTAAAGGGTGTCATTGAGAATCAAGTGGTAACCCTCAGGGGGTGTCGCTAGTGCTACAGCGTTTCACACTTAAAGGTGCCTTGTCCAACCTGTAGTTTTAACAGCGTAGTGTGCATAAGAAAAGTAAATGTTTTCTACGTGATTTAAAAAAAATAGTAATATTATCAATAATTAAATAAACTAAAAAAAATTACATTTTATATTTTTGAGATTTTTTTTTTTTTTTTCAAAGAATATAAGGAGTAAAAATTTAATCAGCAAAATTGCCTAAATTATTCATCATTTCTCTCTATTAAAGGAAATGTTCATTAAAATCTCAGAAACAAAAAAAGACTTCATTTGCAAGTTCATTTCTGGAAACAAGAATTAAAGAACATTTTTAAAAAGATCATTTATTACCCTAATGATGAACTCTAATGGATTTCGGGAGCAAATAGCACGAAGGAGGATTAGATGGAAATTGTTTGAAAAGACACATCCGAAGTGGAAATAATCAAGCTCGTACGGACCATCAAGGAGGGCCTGGAAAAAAGTAAAAGGTTTGTTCGAAGAAAGAAATTTCTGAATTAGATTCTGGAGGGGAGTAAAACGTCATTTTTTCACGTAATCACGTAACGAAGATGTATCGCAGTAGCTGTGTATTCCTAAAACAGTTACACAGCTATTGCGCAAAAACTTTTACATTTCATTGAAGTTTGAAAATCTTTTCTTCTCTCCAGAAAGATTAAAGTTTAAAATTTAATTTAAGCACTTCTGACATGCACACATATGTGTGAGTCAGCCTAACCTAACTCCATTTTCTTCACTTTTTAGGAGAGCACGAAAACGTTTGTTTGATGCATATAAAGGATGGGACTCGCACAATTTTAAAACTGCTAAATATTTGCGAATGAATTTCATGGGACGTAGCGGAATAAGATTTCACATACACTGAAGTAATAAAGTGACAATCGCCATTTTGGGACTTATGTTAGTCTGGCTCTGAGGTATAGATATAATTGAAAGGCCAGGGGGAAAAAAGATGATAGTCACTTCTTCGTCAATTTTGAGATATTAACGCTTTCTAGGGGCTATGAAGGACTAGTATCATCTGGTAGAACAACAAAGGGGGGGGGGGGGAGATGAGAAGCGACCGAAATGTGCATGAAAGCTCGAAAAACTACATAAGGAGCTACGAGAAATAAAACTTTGTTCTTCGTTTTTCTGGAAATCATTTTTGGTCACTTTCATCTTTTTTCCCCCTGGCCCTTCAATTAGAAGAGTGATTCGGAATATTTTTTTCATGGAAAACTTCCTCTATTTTTAAGTACCCCTCTTATGTAATAAAATATATAAGTGTTACATATAATATTTATGATATAATGCTTCATATTTTACTAGTGTTTTACTAGTGTCTATAGCGATTCGGGCCCTGTCAATGACGCGCCTAGCTTTACAGCTTAATTTTGAATCCTGGTGCAGTGGAGGAAGAATGCCGCGTAGCGGATTTACAAGTTGCTAAAGATTTTTAATTTTTTTTGCAGATAAGAAAATATTAACTTGTTTAGCATTTATGACTCCTAAAAAAAATACTTCTTTAACAAGTTTAGGAGAAAGAGCAAAAATCAGAAGGGCCGGATTTGAAAAATCAATGTACTGTCTGCCCCACTTAATCGGGTAACGGATAAACGAATGCCCCGCTAATACGAATAAAATATCCTGGAACAGAATATTTCCCATACTATAGATGCAATGCTAAAAATCCCCGCTTAAACAAATACCCCGCTTGAACAAATAATATTTCTTGGAACCGAAAGTATTCGTTTGAAGATTTGCCCCGGCTCGGAAAAATCATCGATCCGGCACTGAGAGGCACCCCTTGTTGGGCATTGTAACTATTTCGTCCAATTTTCTCGTTCAAATGAAAGATCTTTCGAACTCACAGTTCCACATCGAATCTCTGAATGCCATAACTGCAGAATCGCAACCCAAATCCCACAAAAGAAAAAAAAAAAACCACCTTATAATACAATTCTAATCTTCTAAAAACCCACTATCAAACGTTCCGTGTTGTGGGGAACGACCCACCGGTGTGTTCCCTCACTTAAAACCTCATTCGTGATGGAGTTGTAACCTCCTCGTGGCACCAAATTAATCAACCAGCCCCGTACGTCCATTCCAAAGTCTCTCACACTTTCTACCTTAAAAGACGGGCGCATAAGCTTTTTACTTTTTTTCCCTTCTCTCTTTCGCCGCTATTTATTATCTCCCACTTCTTCCTAATTTCTTTCTTTCCGCCAACTCCTTTTTCATCTTCTTGGAGCTAATAAATCTTGGCGGCAGCGTTTCATCGAGCCGTCCCCTTCTGTTTTCTTCTTTTGGTTGGAAAAAAAAAAGAAAAATGCAGATCGGAACGGGTCGGCGTGTTCAATGCTGCTTTTTAGGTTGCTGCTAATGGCAACGACATGAGCTTCTGCTTGGGGAATATCCCCTCCCCCTCTCACACACAACACGCTCACGCTGGTAGGATTTATTTATAAATTGATTAAAAACACTGCTTTTTGGGTTGCATTTCAGACATACTGGCGTGACTCAAAACAACGGGCGATTACTTTAAGAATCGCTATGTGAATCATTTTTTTTTCAACAGGAAGATGAATCAAGGAATTATTTTAATGTAATAGAGAATGTTTATTCTACAAGTTTTTCAAAAAATGCCCACACATCAATAGGTTCCACAGTTTTTTTTCCCCGGAAGTAAACAAGTGCTTTCAAACCGAAACTTAGATTTCATAATTGTTCTCCTAAAAAGAAAGGTAAGAGGTAATTAGCAGAAAATTATCTGAGGTTGTATTTAAAACTGCCAATTATAAAAAAATTTTAATATTTTCTGACTTAAATTTGAAAAGTTCTTATAAATTTTGCTTTTCGCCCTAATAGAAATGAACTGCGTTCCTATAATTACTTATCAAACAATTGGACTAAAATAATTGCTTATTTTCACCGTTCTTCATTCGTATAATTTTCGACACTAAACTATTATGGTTGGATACTGAAGCATAATTTCCCGAAACTAGCACAAACTCACCCCTTCCCAAGCCAGCCTTAAATTTCTCTCTATCATTCCATAATATGTCATATTATGAATTTCTTCTTTTTCCCATTTATCTTAGCGGCAGATAAAAGCCAATGTCTGACGAATGAAGACGTCCATCATCACCATTCTAACGTTTTGATTTTCGTTGAGTATGTATTCGCCATTTCTCGTGTTGTTATGCATACTTATGTTCCAAATGTTGTTATAACGTACTGGGATGTAAGATTTTTATTGGCCCTATAATTATTAAATGCCACAAAATATTTTTCTTTTAGGATGAATTTGCTTCAGTGCTTGCACCTAATTAATGCAACCAGTTTTACAAGAAAATTTTGCATAACTTTCATTCTCACATTAAATAGGAAGTTTCATTGCAACAGAATTTAAAGTTACACACCAAATGATGTGTTAGGCTGTGTCCCTCTTTGTTGCCAAATCAATGACGAATGTTGATAATGAATGACAAATTGCTAATGCAGAATTTAATTTGCATGAAAACTCACGCGAGATCCAATTCTGCACTTATTTATTGAATGTGGATTTTCATATTCAGACTAAATGCGCATTAAAATTAGATCTGGTGGCAATCTCAAGGGAGGAAATATTACTAAATATTTATTTCTCTTTTCGTATTTTTACCTGCATTTGTATTTCATTTAGTGTTTTTAAAAGTAAAAGGGCATGTTTCTGCCCTTTTAAAATTAATTTCAACCATATATTTTCCACGTCTCATTATTTTATTTCAAAAGCCTCTCACAAAATGCTTTTTTTTTCCGCAGACGACAGGAAATTGATTCTTCCTCAGCATTTAAACATGTCTGATATTCTAGTCCAGAAGATCACGATTGTTTTCGATGAAACCGCAAAAGTTGGACAACGAAAATAAATAAATTGTATCATTATGCAAAGTAAATGCAATGTGTCCCATCAGTAATTATCGAGGACAGAAATATATTACTCTTTGAGAACATTCGAATCGTAAAATAGGATTAACTGTGAGTCCTTGTCGACGAAATTAGTATGCGGACAAAATGCCGGCGATTATCTCGCAGTTACGTGAGCTGCTCGTAGACAACGTAAAACTTCCGAACTATGTTGACGCATGATGGGGGAATTTGAAGAACGTTTCGTGAAAAGGGTTAAATGTGATGGTATCAGGAAAGGGAAAGTGAAAGAGATTGCTTTTTATTAATCTACCTCATTGGTATAGGTCTGATTAAGAAAATTACTGACATTTAAAAGCTGAGGACTAACGTCAAGAAACAATCAGTCTCGCTTAATTCGATTTTGCGTGACAGTACATCAATTGCATTACGAATATTTTCAAGCGTACTAGAGAAAGCTGCTTGGTTGGAAAGACGCACTAAATACTAATTCTTAATCCACAAAGTGTACATAATCAATGGAGAATGTACACGAAGTTTATTTAGAATGAAACGGGAACAAGGCAAAAACATCTCCTGAAAAAATATACCCCACGAAAAACGAATGAATAATATGAGAGCATAAGAATTGATTTTTTGACATTCGCGTCA
>JAXGGA010022790.1:0-14440 GCA_038373865.1 Uloborus plumipes
ATTGATGGTATAGAGGTATGAAAAAGCCCAAAAGGAAAGTTACCTGCTCCACTTATTTTCTGAGATACATGCCCTCAAAGTTTGTCCGCCACGTCAAAATACTAAAAAAGTGATGTTATTTAATCATTTTTTATAAAAAATCGTACTCATGCAAAATAAAAGTGTTAGATATCTATGGAAACTAGTTACTCCAGGCATTCTGAAAAAAAATACTAGAACGTTCATAATGAAAATTGCCAATTTACAGTGCTCTTTGAAGTTGTCACCACAAAAACTTGATTTTGCAGATTTTGCTAAAATTCAGGCATTTATTACAAAAAAAGGCAAACAAAACCAAAGGTCTTCTCACTTTCTGGTAGTGTACAGGTCCTCCTTGTAAATTGCTACGCAATAAATTTTTTGGGTTTCTCACTCCTTCTTGGAAATATTTTAGCATAAAAATAAGCCATAAGGCAAAAAATGCGTTTTTGGCCATCTTGGCAGCCATTTTTCTCATAAAGGGGGAGCAGTAGAAACTTTAATTTTTTTTTAAAACAAGCCACTGATATGTTAGCTATTCACAGGAAAAGAGTTTACTTTTGGTTATTTCTCCCATTAAGAGATATCCTGCTGACAGTATATGCATGTTTTTCGCGACGACCATATGCTTTTGCTCCCCCTCTCATGGACTTAAAATTAATTAAACCAAAAAATAATTATATATTTATTATTAGCTGTATTATCTACTCAATATGTCATGAAATTCAATTTATTAAATCATTGAACAATAAATTAGATAATTGACGAAAACAAGAAAAAGTATTTCTCTGATGCCTGAGCATTATGCATTCATAATTATAAAGCACTAAATACTTTCTTGAGAAATTAATTAACATAAATGAGCTCTAAATAGTTATATTATAAGCAATACCCAATCTTGTGATTGGGATACTCCTGTTTTTAATTGAAGAATTTCTTGAACATCACATGAATATCAGGAAAATAAATGAGGTCTTTTCGTTTGATGTAGGATACTTTATGACAAATTTCATTTGATGGGCTACTAACTGAGCATGGTGATAAAGAGCTATTAATTTCAGCATCGAATTCCATTTTACCTTATTAACAGTTAAATATTTATAAAATAATTAAATAAATAATTTAATATAAAGCCATGCTTGAAGAATTAAAATTAGTGCAACTAATTTATTCCCATACTGATCTTTACAAAACTGACATGTGTTGAGCACTGATAAGAACTGACAAGAATAAGTTTACTCACTAAAATACTAGTTCACAGATACTATAAAGCGTACATTCTATTTTCTACAAAATAATACTGCAACAAAGAACAAGGGTATAAAGGGGTAGGTACTAAAGAATTTCTTGAAAAATCAATTAAAATAAAGGAGCTTCGAATATTTATCTCATAGGCAATACCCAATCTTGTGATTGGATGTTCCTGATTGATGGCTATAAACAGGAGGATACCCTTGTTCTTTGTTGCAGTATTATTTTGTGGAAAATAGAATGTATGCTTTATAGTATCTGTGAACTAATATTTTAGTGAGTAAACTTTTTCTTGTCAGTTCTATCAGTGCTCAACGCATGTCAATTTTGTAAAAATCAGTATGGGAATAAATTAGTTGCACTAATTTTAATTCTTCAAGCATGGCTTTATATTAAATTATTTATTTAATTATTTTGTAAATATTTAACTGTTAATAAGGTAAAATGGAATTCGATGCTGAAATTAATAGCTCTTTATCACCATGCTCAGTTAGTAGCCCATCAAATGAAATTTGTCATAAAATATCCTACATCAAACGAAAAGACCTCATTTATTTTCCTGATATTCATGTGATATTCTAGAAATTCTCCAATTAAAAACAGGAGTATCCCAATCACAAGATTGGGTATTGCTTATAATATAAATACTTAGAGCTCATTTATGTTAATTAATTTCTCAAGAAAGTATTTAGTGCTTTATAATTATGAATGCATAATGCTCAGGCATCAGAGAAATACTTTTTCTTTTTTTCATCAATTATCTAATTTATTGTTCAATGATTTAATAAATTAAATTTCATGACATATTGGGTAGATAATACAGCTAATAATAAATATATCATTATTTTTTGGTTTAATTAATTTTAAGTCCATGAGAGGGGGAACAAAAGCATATGGTCGTCGCGAAAAACATGCATATACTGTCAGCAGGATATCTCTTAATGGGAGAAATAACCAAAAGTAAACTCTTTTTCTGTGAATAGCTAACATATCAGTGGCTTGTTTTTAAAAAAAAATAAAGTTTCTACTGCTCCCCCTTTATGAGAAAAATGGCTGCCAAGATGGCCAAAAACGCATTTTTTGCCTTACGGCTTATCTTTAAGCTAAAATATTTCCAAGAAGGAGTGAGAAACCCACAAAATTTATTGCGTAGCAATTTACAGGGAGGACCTGTACACTACCAGAAAGTGAGAATTTTTGGTTTTGTTTGAATTTTTTTGTAATAAATGCCTGACTTTTAGCAAAATCTGCAAAATCAAGTTTTTGTGGTGACAACTTCAAAGAGCCCTGTACCTTGGCAATTTTCATTATGAACGTTCTAGTATTTTTTTCAGAATGCCTAGAGTAACTAGTCTCCATAGATATCTAACACTTTTATTTTGCATGAGTACGATTTTTTATAAAAAATGATTAAATAACATCACTTTTTTAGTATTTTGACGTGGCGGACAAACTTTGAGGGCATGTATCTCAGAAAATAAGTGGAGCAGGTAACTTTCCTTTTGGGCTTTTTCATACCTCTATACCATCAATCTGTGTACCAAATTAAAAAAAAAAATCCGAGTCGGTCGTGCGACCAACTTTTTTTTTTCGGTGATTTGGTATGGAATCGCTCTTAATATTTATTACTATCGATTACTCTACGACAAAGGATGTCCTTAAATTTAATTGTTTGGTTTGTTTTTATTTTCAGTATGATCATTATAAAAGTATGGGGATAATTGGATAATGGGTGTAATTGATTCGAGAGGTAGGACTTCCTAATTTGCATATGAGACAAATCAAGACAGATTTACAGCACAAAGATAGAGTAAATAGCACAGAGCTCCTACGGGAATCCAGCACATGACCTCTGGCATTCAAACTGAAGCTTGTACCTCAGTGCCACGAAGGACTTTAGAAAGGGTATGGAAGGTTATTTATAGGGAAAGTTTACTGAATTAACTTTTTTACAGAGCTTGTAAAATTGTGTTTGCTCTAAACCAGCAGTAGGCAACCCGTCGATCTACAACCCATTTTAGGTCCATCGGGGCAATATTTTGAACCTTGCTTTCTGTTTGTGTGAAAATAATAAACAATGTTCTGAAACAAAATATGACCTAATGTTGAAATCAAAAGTTATTTGAAAAATTTCCAAACTATTTATAGGCACTATTTTATCAATTTTTAAAAAGTCTTGTCGATGAAAATATTTTGATGTGGGTTGACGTATCATCTTTTAAGCAATTTTATTCAACTACTTATTAATTATCAAAGCATTTTTAATACGAATTAGCCCTTAATTTGAGATCAGCATATCAGCATAGCTTTAATTTAGCCGCCCATGCAACACATCCATTTAAATCTATAGTGTATGCATCACCCCTCTTCCCCGTCTAGTCTATCTTGTTTGTAAACCAAACTTGGAAAGCAGATCTTCAATGAATTTAGGTTGCTGACTGCTGTTCTAAACGGTATATAAATACATTAAATGCAACACCAGCTCGGTCATGTTAAGGTGTATAAATGTCTTTAGACAGTTTGTGTTGTCTTTCTATTGCTACATATGCAGTATAGGTACATAAATTAATACATAATACAAAGGAATGACAATTTGGTCATATTGTTGTTTAATTTAGTTTTTTTTAGTCGAAGAAAATAAGATTTGACATAAAAATTATATACACTATGGTATTTAAACTTAATACTACTGAATATTTCTTAACACTATATTGACCAAGTAGTCGTTACGACTGCATTTTAATTTCACAATTAGGGTTTTAAAATTATTAATATAATGACACAATTTCTTAGATTTTTGAGACTTTTTATACAACACATATATGTATAGTACTGGTTGTAGTTAACTTCCCTCTCCTGCTTCATTTGTGGTATATTTATGTGTTATATATATATATATATATATATATATATATATATATATATATATATATATATATATATATATATATATATATATATATATATATATATATATATATATATATATATATATATATATATATATATATATATATATATATATGACTTGATTGTGCAATCTAGTGCTATTTCATTGTATCATTTCATAAATTAATTCTATTAGAAATTATATTCTTACCTTATTCTCTACACGATTTGATTTCTTTTATTAGAAAAAGCGTACAACAAAATAATATAGACGGCAAATGAAAAAACCAAATTGTTGAAAGTAAAAATAAATCTTTCCCTAGTAGTTTGAAGCTGCAGTGTAACATAAAATCATAGTCCCGTATATGTAAGCAAATCTTATCTGTCTTGCATGAGAAGAACAACAAATTCAATTTTGGCACGTATTTGCATACGTATCTAAAATTTAATCTGTAGGAAGTTCTTGGAATTCTTCTCTGAACGGGGCAACTAAATAAGTCTCTGAATTTATTTGTTTTTCAATTGTTCACAAGCATGTTAGGGATAAAAAAATGTTGCAAAACAAAAAAAAAAAAAAACTTTCGCGAAACTTTAATTAAAACCAGTGGATTGTTAAAATGAAGAATAGCATTCACAAATTCGTGCAAAGTAAAGCAAATCTTTAAGATATTCAACGAAAGCAAAATAAAAACAGATTTTTTTTTTTTTTTCTACTAAGTGAAACGAACTCAAAGTCATAAATATTCATTATTTGGAAACAAATTACTTCCATAATTAAAATTGTTTTGTAGCAAAGTCTGGAATATTTTTGATTTGCGTGAGAATAAACTGATAAAAAAAGACACATCCTTCAATTATTCGGGATCATATTAAAAAGCAAACAATAAGAGTAATCTACGTTTATGTACGCTACAGTTTCTTGTTATTCCCATGGTAAAGACTATGTATTGCTTAATAGGACTTTGTATCATCAATAAATAGATGTGTAATTGTAAAAAGAAATATCAGCGTGCAATCAAATAGTTCTATTTAAGCCAAATTTTCTGCAGATTTTTACAATTGTAAAATTGAAATACAATGGAAAAAAATGGGACCTGAAATAAAAACTTTTTTAAAGGAAATTATAGCATTTAGTTTTTCCCTTTCTTTTATTTTCTTTTTTTCTTTTGTTCTTATATGTATACTCTTAATATGCAGACTTCTACATTCTAACTGACTGGCTAGCTGTTTTTGTTAATTCTTGTGTAGGAAACACACATCTTCTCCAATGCGGCGTCATTGTTGTGAGACTGATGGAAATTGATAAAATCAATGCAGAAATTTCTAGATTCTTAAAAGTTAAAATTAAAAACAAAATGATACATATTTTCATATAGTTATGCATAGCTGTATTTATACAGGCAATTTATGTAGTTTCATGTCATGCAAATTTTCACTGAATGCTTAAAACTTAGAAGATTTAAAAGAAAGATACTTTTTTCTATCATTATGTTGAACCTACTTTCCCATAAATCATCGAATTATGAAATACATAAAACAATTTCCCCAGTGAAATAAATTTTAATAACTATGAATCCCATCAAAACTATAACCTCCACGTAAAAACAAAAAAGAAAGTAAGTTTTTATGAACAGTCTTAATGTTTTGCAGGAACGTCTCAACCAAGATCTTGACATTGATTTCGTGTTACACTTCAGCTAGCTAACATTTACCGCCGTGGACAAAGTGTATGTAATTACAGTTCGCCGAAATCGCTGCGTCGTTAACAATTTCCAGTCACTTAACTATCGTCCAGAGAGGCTATGCTAATGGCAATTCTGTCACTGATTATAAGTAAAGGAAGTCAAACTGATGAGCAAATTGGGACAGCGAATCTGATTCAGGACCCTATATTCGTGATTCAGAAATTGGACCTTCAGCGATCATCTAAGTAAAAGGGGAATTTAATGAATGGAGCATCAATTAGGCTGCACTTGGGACTTGAGGAGGAATTTCTAAATTCGCTCCAGCTATAAGATTCCCATCTGATGTTGATGTACGAGTTAAGTGAGTCCTATCAATGCATTGTTCTCAATAAGTTATTTACGAAATTAAGGAATTGCTGGGCTGTATTCTGAACACTAAGCTATGCAGCAGAAATGCAACCATGCGAGTTCTAAGAGATTTGTAGGAGATAATAATATAGAATATGGAATTAGATTGGCCTACCTAGTACAGTAAGTGAAATGTGATGAGATGTATATAGAATCCATCAATTATATCCATTTGATGCTAAAACAAAATAGGGATTTTTCGCTTGTTCATTTTATAGCTATAATAATGCGCAAAAAATAAAATTAGCTCTTTAGTATAAGTTAAGCCTAACTTAATAGGAAGCATGACCCATTTTATACCACGCGTGTTTTAATACCATGAAAATTTCATTTTTGCTGTTTTTTCTTCAACGTTTTACGAAATTATTCCTGAAAATGTGTTTTATGCAGTAGGTTAAAAACTTAATGTGTATTTCCATTTAGTTTTCTTTAAATAAAAAGTTGAACACAAGCAAGCTTTTTTGAGAGAAACACATAATCGCTAGTATTTGTAACTTAAAAGTAGACGTTGTACCTTATTTTTCCTATAAAATGTTGCCAATTGTCAATAATACATAAAAACGAAAACGCAGAAAGAAAATTTTTTTCTCCCATTTTTTTAGGAATTTTATCTAAAACCTGACTTATTTTACCTCACCTATAAATGAAAAATGGCTATACATTAAGTTAATTCTTCAAAAAAGTGCGAAATAAACATAAAATATTAATTGCTGCAAGAAATTATTTCTTTAAGGTATCATGCAATGTGCATGTGTAAGTTTCAGGAGAGTTCAAGAATATATTTTTAAAAAGTTATTAGAAAACGCTAAAAAAGGAAAAAAATCGTACATTTTACCCAAAAAAGGGAGTAAAAAAACGTTAAAAATGTATTATGTATTTAAACAATTAATTCAAGCATTATGAAAATAATTATATAGATTCTGAAAATCATTCAAGTGTAGCTCATGCATCCGCCTCTCTTGTGCGGCAAAGAATTTGATTGCTCAATCCAGTCTCCCACACATTCCTAATTGAAAAATGCATATACTTCCTGACTGCATTATTAAACTTTAAAAAGCTGAACCTTTCACAGCATTTCCAGATCGTTGCTTTCATCTTTTCTTAACCATTAAATTTGCTTAAAAACCCTCTTAACTCCCACAATATGTAAATTTTATAGTTTGGATTTTTTTTTCCATTTTCAAAGACAGCTTTTGAGTTTCCTAAAATCAAGCGAATAGTAGTAAAATTGGGTATAATGCGTATTGATTTTTCGAAATTGCATCAATTTTTAAGAGCTATTTGCTATGCTGTTTTTATCAAAACTCCCATTTGCTTTTAGCGCTATGGAAAATCATTTAAATATATATTGAATACCGATAGCGATTTGTTGTTATAAACTTCGAAAAATGATTTCAATAAAAATAAATGTTATTACAAGGCAGTGGGACTTAATTGAAAATGCAGTCATGCTTAGTAGTTTATGGAAAATGCGTACTCAATTAAGAAATGAATAAGGAGAAAACTGCAGAGAGAAAATACAAATGCATGAAATAGTTTCAAGCTTATAAATGTTCAAGTTAGTTTAATATTCTATGTCCCAAGTTAATTTATCAAATTCTGAAAATCAGTCGGATCTTAGGCCTCTTACGCCTTAGTGGCCCCTAAGAAAATTGTTTCCGATTGCAAGTACCATCTGCCGGCCTCTCAGCGAAGTACAAAGTATGGTACTTAAAAGCTTCAGCATGATTCCAGCCATATAGGATTCAAAATACTAAATTAATATAAGCGGGACTTCTAAGTCCCGTCAGGGTATAAAGGGTTGAACAATATATTATAGTAAAGCCATTTTCAGAACTATCATTCCACATAGACGTGTTTTCGAGTCATGATTTGCAATGGTAATACTTATGGTTTTACAGTACCATTAATTATTATTTTACGATAGTCTAAAATCCACTAAAAATCCACTAAAATCCACTAAAATTTTAACTGTTTAGGGTTTTTACTTTCGCCACTATATCCAGTGTGGTGGTGCAGCGGAATTGTTGCAGCCACCGTCCCGCTGCGCCACCACATGCTGCATGAGCCCTCTATAGGGATCGGTGAGCAGGTCCAGGCTGGTGGAGCAGCGGGACGCATGACGTTGGCAGACCGCCAATCTGAAAGAGGGACTGCAAGACGTTTGAAATCCAAAAGAAAAATAGTTTATTTTTATACGCTTTATTTAAATGCACTTTTTTGCTTCTCAAAAAAAAAAAACTTAAATTGTTAAAGTTTGAATAGTTCTATTATTTGAATGTGTTTTCTCGGTTACGGGTAAATCTCTTAAGGTACTACCGAAGCTGAAATACATTTCCACATACTCCTTATCACATCACTTATACAGTCAAGTAAGGATATTATAACATTTGAATCTTTTGTAAGATGTTTTGGACTACTATAGTGTTGCTTTTGGGACTGCTTTAGTACGGGTTAAAAACTATATTTAACAGTAACTTTAAAACCACACTGCAAGTTTGCATGATTCAAACTTTTTCCAATGTTTAATTAATTCAATTAATGTAGATTAAAATGCACACTTTTTGTTATTTATCACATCCAAAAATTCTCACCAGTCACCTCAAGTGATAGCGGAAACTAAGGGGATAGTTCCGTTTTTCACCACAATTCAACTCTGACACACCATTAATTTTATTCCCATATATTTGTCCGAACGTTTCATTCAACCAGATTGTGGAACACGAAGAGTCATAAAACGTAGGTTTTATACCTGTACCTAAATCTTTTTAAAATGACATATTTTCATTTCCATGTGTTTTTTAAACTTTGGTAACACTTCCATTTGCAGTATTTAAAATTTCGGCGTATGTTATTGCATTTCATGTATTACTGTGTATTATTGAGGAATGTGTGCGAGAATTACAGATGCATTTGAGCCCGCTTAGTAAAAAAATCACTTCGCCACAAAAAATATATATTCTAATAAGATGGATATTCCATTATCCCGCATCAAAAGAATGCGTTACAATGGCTTGGTACATTTGAAATGCAATACATATTGTATTACTGTGTATTATTGAGGAATTTGTGCGAGAATTACAGATGCAGTTGAGATCGCAAAGAAAAATTCACTGCGCCACGAAAAAAAAAATAATCTAATAAGATGGATATTCCATTATCCCGGATCAAAAGAATGTGTTACTACGGCTTGGTACATTGAAAATGCAATACATGTTGTATTACTGTGTATTATTAAGGAATTTGTGCGAGAATTACAGATACAGTTGAGATCGCTTAGTAAAAAATGACTTCGCCACGAAAAAAAATATAATCTAATAAGATGGATATTCCATTATCTCGGATCAAAAGAATGTGTAATAACGGCTTGGTACATTGAAAATGCAATACATAAAGAGCGATATTATTTAAACAGATATTTTGATAAGCAGGTTCTACTGTATAACAAATTTTTATTTATTCCCCCGGACTTGTCTGGAAACGGGCGCTGAGTAATTCTGTACAACATTTATAGTACACAGTAAAAAATGAACTATTGTTTTTACAGTATATTACTGGCAGCCGAGGTTCCAATTTAAAATGCACAGAAATAAACTAAAAAATTAGCAATTTTACAGTTTCTTACTGTAAAGTTAGCAGTTGTACAGTTTATTGCCGGTAAATTTAGCTGTTTTATACTGTAGAAACAACAAGCATAATAATGGCAGCAGAGGTTTCAGTTTAAAACTAAAATGCACAGTAATAAACTGCAAAATTAGAGATTTTACAGTTTATTACTGTAAAATTAGCAATTTTTATTGTTTATTACTGTAAAATTTGTAATTTTTACAGTCTGCATTAGACTGGAAAAAGCAACATTCATTTTTTAGTGTATATTTCTGCAATGGTATTTTTACATTTGTTTAATATTTACATCGAAGATTGTTTAACCATCAAAGTATTCACGATAAAGTTGCTCCCTATGCTTTTGCGAGAAGCAATGTAAGACTTTGCCAATAAATTGTACCTTACTTTATGAATAAAATATAACATTCTTACTTCAAACAAATCTTTGCTCACCTGAGTAATTCCACGAATACCTTGCAATAAGTTACAAGTTCTTAATAAAAGAGAGATTATCTGAAATTAGAACCTCTTATGTTTTATAAATTCATATAATTCGCAAGTTATTAAAATATGCAATTGAAATCTTTAAATCTCGATTTAAAACGATCATTTTATAAGGAAAGTATTAACTATTCAAATCCTTTGTGTGCGGAAATTATTTAAATATTTTCAGAAATCTGAAACTAAATTAGGCTTAAGAAACACTTAAGCATGAACTTTAAATGTTCTCAAAATGGTTTAGAAGGAAGCATTCAAGTATAATGGAGAACAAGTATAAATCGCAAAACCGTTCTATTATGGATATTGTTATCATGATTTTATAGATGTGCAAATATTTCATTTTCCTTTTGCTATATGCAAACGTTGAAGAAATTCCAGCTTTGAACCAAACTTAAATACTCTAAAAGAATAAATTTATCTTATCTTCTAGTTTTCGTATTGCAAACAAAAAAATTTAAAAGAAATAATGAATTTTGACGTCTGAAATTGAAATTTGTTTTTCGTAAACGCGAATTTTGTGCATACCCTTGTGTGTGTTCGTAGAAACATTAACAAAACATGTTTGTACAAATCATACAAACATCAACAGAAATGATGGACTCAACAAAATCGTACACCAGCGCTAGTTTTTTTTTTTTTTTTTTTTTGAGGAAAACTAGTTTTGGTCACGCATTTACTTAGGTGAGTTACATAGATCTGAAAAAAAAAATGCTTTTGTTTCTCATGTTGAAATTAAATCTTTTATTTATATGTTATTGTCAAATAGACTCAGATATAACCGCACAGGTAACAGGAGGTTCTAGAGTATGTGTATGTACGTATGCACGTATGTATGTATGATCTGAAACACAGTAGGGAGTGTAGATCACAAATCTAAAAATGTCAAGTAATTTAAACTGTAAATCTGAATATCAGGTTTCAACTAACCAGGTTTTGGTGTTCTGGGTAGGCTTAATGTCCCTTGAAAGAGAGAGACACGCAGAAAAGAAAAATATCCAAATTTAGATTTTGATCTAATGGGTGGATTACATGGGTGGAGAAAAAAGGATCGGATTTATCTAGATAACATTGCCAAACAAAAAAAAAAAGAATATTAAACGTGTGAAAGACTGCGGATAATTCGCACCGTGGATAAGCCACCTGCGGATAATCGGGATTTTACTCTACTTTATTCCAAGAGTCAAACAAGTACGTGCGTCTAGCAAGTATGCCCTCAATTTTAAATCAGTAATTGAATCTCTTAACTCGCATGATGGCTGGAATCAGAGCAGAGTGTGAATAATTAACACTAAAGTATCACTTGGTATCGATTCTCAGTGACTTTCATAGCTGTCAAAGAATTCAGTTTAATTGAAATTTCACATTCGAATGTTGGGAGAGTCGGACACACGTCGTGAAATGGAAACGACAGCCTAGTTGCTTGGAAGATATTGCATTAGTATTAAGTCAGAGAGCGATAACAGCAGATTGGCAGACATTAATAAAGTTGTGTGTTTATCTAGAAACTAGTGGTTTCTTATGGATTGCTTTTTTTATCTTTTTAATTTTATAAAATACTATAATATGCTAAAAGATGTTTTTTAAATACATACTTTTGCAGTCCCGTGGTAGCATTTTGGGATGTCAACCTCTCACCAACTAAAGCAAAATAATATTAATAACAATAGCAATAATTCTGTATGTAAACACGAAGCACCTATAATTTCCAGTAAAAAAGCACTTCCATTTTTGCTGTAAATCGTCAGTTTAAATTGAAAGACAAGTACATTTTTTGAATCGAGACATCATTTTTTGGAAAACTGTCCCTTGATGCTAACGTAACCGTCCTCTCTCCTCAATATTGTTTTCTATTTTCATTTAAATTTGCTAAATTAAATATAATTTAAGGCGTGTATGAGGGATACATTTTAGAAAAAAAGTGTATATATTTTTTTATAAACACTTAAATCATATTAAGACTTCACCGCCACATGAGTGTTACGCTTACGCAGGATGAACTTCCTTATTCGTTAGCCCATAGCGACGATTATATATTACAGTTAAAGTAAGAATTATGGGTAAACCTAGCTTTAACCGATTAAAGCGGGTTTTAACCGAATGGGATTAATTAGATCCAGTTTTAGCGTGTTAAAGGCCAAAATATTAGAAAGAATTTGGATTTCAGCAGTAAAGATAGGTTTACCTGTTATTTTTAACTAATTAAACTTAGCTTTAACAGGTTAAAGCGAGGTTTAGCCAGGCTTTACGGCTAAGGTCCAAAAAGCTTCTGATACTTCAACCATTTGCCAGCTTAAACTGGGTCTAAAGAATGTAACCGGTTGAATATAGGTTTATCCATCATTAGTACTTTATCCGTGACATCTATATATATATACGGACACTTCAGAAGAACTGTGGGTTATCTTAATATTGTTCCAAGACATAGAAGTATCACAGTTGCCCTGATGTGAAGATACGAGGTGTGCACAAAAAATGAAGAAGTTCAATGAAAACACTAATGTATCCGTTTCCTTTACAATTGTTTGAAGAAAAAAATGACTATCATTGTTTAAAGGAAACTGGATGAAATAACATCTGAAGAATTGTATAAGCGGAAATAGGAAAAATAGGAAAGCATCCATCAACGAGGACCAATATCAAGCTACTGGTAAACAACTTCATACCAATCGATATGGTCAGATGCTAAAGGTGGTCCAGGACGTTTTAGTTTGTTCCCGGGGAGCCTGAATTATTTATTTTTCGTTGTTAATTTCCCTATTTTCTCTGCTAGAAGAGACACATTACTTCATATGTTTCACCACCCAGTTTCCCGAAGTAATGGCTTTTCTTTCTTTTTAGAGCTAATTTTCGAACATCTGCGAATAAATTAATACATGAGTGTTCTTAAAAGTAGAGAGTTACTTTAGAATCACATTAAAAGTATGATATCTAACATTTATGTTCCATCGCCCCCCTACATTTTATTAAGAGCAATCACAAGAATGAATAAAAAATACAAACACAAACATATGCTCTTTTTAGTGAAATGTTTTGAAAATGCTGCATGAACTTCAAAATGTTTACATTTGAATTGTTATGCTTATTCTTTCAAATATAAATCATAATTGTTGCGCAAGCTAAATTAATTTTCAACGAAATTCTGATTTTTTAGTGCTTATAAAAAGAAATCGTAATATAATAACGACATAATAAAGTACAATGTAAAAAACTTTAATTTGTTTTCCATTAAAATACATTTTAGATTCTGAAGATGCTTTTACAGAAATTTGATTTTTATCCCCTCCTTTTTTTGTGCTGTTTGACCTTTATTAGATTTTATTAATTTCCTTTTTTTCCCGTATTACGTCTCTAACAGACAATGTAAAAAGCTTTCAGAAGTTAGAAAAAAGAAAGGTAAAAAACTAAAAGAGTAACGAAAAACTTCTTTAAGCGTGAAATATATTGAGAAAGAAAAACCCTTGAGAGAGAAAATTTCTTAATTTTGTCACTGCTCTAAAATGAGACAGGCAAAATCCACTTTTCTTTCCTTCACCGGGATCAAGAAAAAGTTACTTTATTTCCGGCGTTGTATAATTAAATATTTTCCGATGGGCGAATTTTATATTTTTTTCCTTCAAATTGGAGGAGGAGTGAATTAACTATTTTTTAATGACTAATCTGCATTTGATACAAATATGTAGATTCTTATGAAATATTAAGCTTCGTATTAATTAAATTTTTAACGTATTTTAAGAAAAACGGTTTGAGAAATTTTAAAGTATAAAACTAATGTTTTTATAGTACATGTTTTTGTAATAAGTTTGAATGATTCTGAAATATTTTTTTAAGTTAAAAAATATATTTCTTTGGAATTAAAAAAAATAGCGGTAGAATTGCCGGATTTTTGTTTTTTTAGTGTTTCTTAACTAAATTTATTGTAGAATATGCTGGTGAGGAAGATTTTATTCCGATCACAAATTATCGCAGTACATTTTTCTTTTTTTCTTTAATTACGTATTCAACAATAATTGTAACTTTCGTCCTTTTTTCTCCTCTATATATCCAGAGATGTCACTATTTCTTGCTCCGGTGGCTGCGGGCAT
>JAXGGA010022791.1:0-14438 GCA_038373865.1 Uloborus plumipes
CAATCGAAAAACTCAGGACTTAATGGTAGTAAAAAAGTCCCCCCTTCTCGATCCTAAAGAGTTAATAAATAAGTAGGGTAGTTTGGGCTAAGTCGGATCACTTTTTTAGGCAGCTCAGTTTTGAAGCCTTATACAAAAGTTTTGAAACAACATAATTTAAACTTGTTAACTAATTTGATCTTGGACATTATTAATAAAAATTAGTCCAGCATTGTTTTTCAAAACTGCTTCAAATATTTTTAACGATTACATTCTTTAAAAAACAACGTATATTTCTAATCTCCTTACTGACGACCCCTCCAATTAAGATCATCTTTGAAATATACAAAAAATTCATAAATTGAAAAAACTAAATGAAGTACTAAATGAATTATTTAAAAGAATTTCTTTAATAAATAATGCGATCAAAATAGAAAATAATTCTATCACATCATCACAACAATTAAACGTATAAAATATACTGGAAACTAGTGAATTTTTATTTTGTCCGATTTTTTCCATCGCCCCGTACATTTTACTAAAAAGTGGACTAAATATAAATCTTTCCAGCATGGCTGATAAAACATCATGATTAGTAAATAATTCAAACATAGTTTAGAAAACTAAAAAATATGCTTTTAGAGTAAATCAAACAAAAAAGGAAGTTTAATTAACTCTAAATGGGTTTAGAGTTAATAAAACAAAACTTTTGAAAATCCGCAAAGTTTACATGCTCTTATAATAAATACATAAACAGATGTCATATAGTTTATTCAGCCTTTAGTATTATTAACAGCATTAAATATATTACTTATTATCTCTGAAAAGAATGAATTTTATGTTTGATTCAGAGTTACATACACAAACAACTGAAACACTTTTATTACAGCAACATGTAATATAGTTTAGCCTTTATTGTTAATAATAGCATTAAATACACTGGCGGAAAAAAAAATCCCAACACCAAGAAAGACTTGTGTTAGATAAACGACATTTGGTAGGCGTGTTTATACAACTGAAAGATGACATTGATTTAAATTTCGTGTTCGGCGCATAAGTGTGGCGCAGCTGGCGTCACTCAGAACATGCAAATAAGGCTTGTTTTAAAAGCGTGTTGTGAAGCTCGTGTGTATTATTTTTCCGTGAAATTTGACGAATTGCGTTCATGTTAGTCAGGAATACCTTTAAGAAGACGAAGAAGCCGTTATCAACAGCTCACCGAGTTTGCACGAGGTCGTACAATTTGGCTAGGAGAAGGTGGATTTTCATTTTGCGATATTGCAGAAAGACTTGGGTGGGAATGTTTCCACCGTGCATGATTACTGGAAGCTATGGTCAAGGGATGGTATTACCTCAAGAAGATCGAGTTCCGAGCTGCCACGTGGCACGACTGAGAAGGAAGATCGTCGAATCTTGCGTACGGATGTGGCGCATCATACTGCATCTGCGGCTGACATTCGAGCTGCAGTTGGTACCGTCGTGACCCGAGGAACGGTAAGAAACTGTTTACTTCAAGGACAGCTCCAAGCCAGGCAGCCTGCAGCCGGTATTCCATTGACTGCAAACCATTGCCTTTTCCGACGGCAGCGGTGCCACGACAGAGCTCACTGGAGGTCGGAGTTAGTGTTCACTCTAGAGGGAAAAAAGGGCAGGGTGCTGGTGTCTGAAAGGGGCACTATTTATTGCGAAAGGGGCACTACTTCAACGCGGTGTCGCCCCCTCCCAGAGCTGGGGCACACCCCTTCAAGTATTGTTGTACTCCCGCCCCAGGAACGTGTGCCTGTGCCCCTCCAAAAAAATTGGATAAATAGCCCTTTAGGTGCAAGTTCAGATTCTTTGAGCCATATTTACTGCAATTAAAAATATTCTGATAAGAAATTGAAAATGCATGTGGCAAAAGTATAGGAAATTTAGAGAACAAATGCATAGATCAACATATTGAGGGAGAATTTAAAGTTCGAAAGATAAACCTCTCATTATTCCTTAAAAATTATTTCTTTTAGTAATATAAATTATGCCATTAAGTATTTTAGACGATAGAGAAAATGAATATCAATTAAATAATTAAAAAATAATAACATTTAAAACAAACATTAAATTAAAATATTATATGCTCATTTGTTTAATTTAAATATTTTTGCACAAAATCAGTGATAACCAATAAGCAAATAATGACTATCTAACTTGAAATAATTCATAGACAAGTTTTGGAACGAGATAATAATTAAAATGAGAACTAAACAACCTAATTAAATGTAGCACATATTGAAAGAACTTCTAATTGTTAAGAAATTTCAAACATTTACAAGATGCAAAGTATTGAAATCTCAAACACTAGAAGTAATTATTTGCGAAACATGTCTTTAATGTTGTCATGTTTCATAACATTTATTTTATGATTTTTTGAAAATAAAACAAAATAACCTTATCTTGAGTAGCATGTGTAAAAAAAAACTTCCGATAATCAAATACATTAAAGAATTTAAAAGATGCAAAAGGATTGAAATTTCAAACCCGAGAGGCAATTTGCCGCGAAATAGAGTTCATTGTTGACATGGTTTAAAAAATAAAGTAATTTATTAAAATAAAACACAAAACAAGCTAATATGAAGTAGCAAGTGTCTAAAAACTTTCTGATTGTTAAAAATATTAAAATATTTACAAGATGCAAAAGGATTGAAATCTCAAACACGGCAGGCTTTTTTTTTTTTTTTTTTTTTTTTTTTTGCAACGCACGTTGCAATATCGAAACATGTAAAAAAATAGAAAATTGTATTGCTGGACAGTTAAAAAAGAAAATCACAATTCAATGAATACCTATGGACATCAAAATTAAAAAAAAAATTTTAAGTACTTGAACATGAATTTTTTTTTACTAAGTCCAGGAAAATGGCTGATTGACAGGCACTCCTTATTTTTTTGAAGTTTAACCATTTTAAGATCGAATCTGCTAATTTTATTATTTATTTTATTCAGAATAAAAAAGTCTTGTCTTTTTTTTCACATGTTCCAAAAGACAAGCATTTGCTTGTTATGCAGCAGATAATGGCTTTGAGTTTTAAGATTTCGGTTATGACTCATGATATTCAAACTTTTTTCAATGAATAGTTACTAAAAAGAAAGGATTAATATTCAAATCAAGCTTGCTCAAATCAATTCTATCTTAATTCTTTATTTCTCGCTCTTTGAATTTCCTTTTTGCAGAAGCCATCTACAAGATTGCATACTTTTCCGGGAGCGTGTCGGTCGCCATTTTTTTATGTAAGTCATGGATAATGGGAGTTTTCTGGGAAATAAGTACTCCTATACTTTTCCTGGAAGACACCCCTGCCCTACAGGTAAAAATACTAGGAAGTATTCACCACACTCCCTCTCTAAGAGTAAATTCTCAGAAGATCAAGAATAGGGCTTAAATGGAGAAGGAATGAAACAATGATTTTCTCTGGCTCCCCTTGCCCCCTCATGGATGACAGAACCTTTCTCTACATTGGAAAGAAAAGGGAAAACATGCTCTTTTACTGATAACACTTTCAATTCTTAAAACCTTATTCATTCTCTTTATCTGGGGATTTGATTGCCCTTTCTTCATGAGCGGATTTCAGGGTGCAATTCTGGGGACAAAGACAATGCATGCACGTTTTTTCAACGATCCCTGTGGTGAAAAGAAATTGCTGCGATATCGCGATCGGCTATAGGATGCTTGAGACATCTTGTTTTATATACTGGGTGAAATTTTGCTATTTTTGAAAGGGCAGGGCGCAGTTTGAGGATTAAAACTAGGGCAGGGCGCATTTTGCCGATCTGAAAAAGGGCAGGGCGCTGCGCCCTTCAAAAACGGCCTAGCGGGAACACTAGTCGGAGTGGAGATCTGTTGTAATTTTTGATGAAAACAGATTCTGAATTAGTGCCAGTGGTGGCTGTATATTGGTCAGAAGGAGGCCAGGGGACTGCCTGCATCCAAGCGGTCTACGGCCTAGACACACGGGACTCACACCTGGAGTTATGGTCTCTGGAGCAATTTCCTACGACAGCAGGGACATTCTCGTGGTTATCCCAAACTCACTGACTGAAAATTTGTCGTCATTCTGTTAATTTAACCAGTAGTACAGCCCTTCATGAGTAGCATTCAAGGGAGCGTTTTTCAACAGGATAACGGTCGCCCTCACATCGCTGCTGTAACGCAATGTACTCTACAGAGTGCTGACATGTTACTATGACCAGCAAAATCACCAGGTATGTCTCCAATTGATAACGTATGGGATATCATGGTACGGTACCTCGAGCATCATCCACAGTCAGCAATGACGGTCCTAGTATTGACACAGCAAGTGCAACAAGCATGAACTCCATACTACAAAGTGACATTCGGCACCTGTATGACATAATGCATGCACGCTTGCAGGCTTGCCTTCAAAATTCTGGAGGTTACACCCTCTATTAAATTAACATAATTTCACATTTGCACAGCATTTTCTTGAGCTTAAATTAGCCAGTGATCTTGTACATTAAATCAATTAAACATGTTATCTAGACAATTGCATTATCCAAATTTCATTACTCTACGGCAATTTTTTCTTGGTGTTGGGATTTTTTTTTCCGCCAGTGTATATTACTTTTATACTTGTAAATAACGTGAATTAATTCTTTTATTCAGAGTTACATACATGCATACAAACAAACAAGCAAGCAAACCCACATGTGAAACTAATAAAAGTGTATTAAAAATGTGTTATGTTCATGTAAAGCTGTTTTCACAAAGTCAGACATGAAACAGAAAGAAACTGTGCAAATAAAACATGGAAAAAGAAATATCGAAACGCTTTGAATATCGTACCTATCCGAATCCGAGTTATCACTTTCCGAATCAGATCCTCCACTACCGGATTCCGAATTAGAGCCTTTGGAGCTTTTCTTGGATTCATTGTCCGAATTTGATTTTTCATTGTCCGATCCGGAGCCGGAGCCAGAGCCCGATTTGCCCGACTGGGAGTACGAACTCGAATCCGAGTCAGAGTCGCTGCCCGAGTTCTCATTGGCAGAGTCCTGCCCGTCATTTTTGTTAAAGGAATCATCTTTGCTGATGCTTGAGGAACATCTGTCGCCAGATAATTCAGAGCCATCATCCTATAAAGGACAAAAGCATTTTATAAATCTAAAAAAGTCTCCTTTTAAATGGAAGTAAAAAAGGTTCAGAATAACCTACAGTCGAAAACTACATAAAATGGTAGCAAGATCAAGAAATAAAATAATGAAAATTAAATAGACAAAGCATTAATGAGTCCATTTCTCTTAGACATAGGCACCGAAAACAAGGTTTGAAAATATCATCATACTTTCGAAAATATCCAAAATTTTCAATCAGCACAAACTAAAGGCTTCACATAGTAAATGCATATGAAAACCACTGTTGTTTGATTTTTTATATCATTATTTATTATAATATATAGACCTTAGAATTAGCATGACTGGCACTAATAAGATATTACATAAACATTTGGCGGGAATTTTTTTTTTTTGTTTCAGTTGAATCCCGCAACATCCGGAAACAGTTTAAAAGATGGCTCATGTTGACTAGTGCAAAGAAATGCTAAAAGAATTCCGTTTAAAGTTCAGCACAGGCAATGTATAACACCTGAACAGATGACAATTCATGATTATGTGCATATTTGAACCGAATGAAAACAGCAATTCGCCGTATGTTGTCTTCCAAGATGAATGAATCCAACAAAAGTTATTCGTGGAAGAAACAATCGGCTGCTTGTTTCTGCGTAACAACGGGTAACATGGCTGCAGTGGCGTTACAGGAATACAGGACTGTCCATTCTGAATGGCACCCGACCACTTGCTTGCTGGGAGACAGTGCAGAAGTTGGCAAAAAGCAGAAGATGAGGCGGATCTTTCTTCATCACCACAATGCATCGCCTCCAACAAAGGAGTTTTTGACCGGTCAAAGCACCGAGTTGATGGGTCAAGCCTCGTTCAGCATTGGCTAGTCATGCAAGGACTTTATTTAAATCACAAACATAAAAATAAATCACATGATCCACTATTTTTGACACCAAAAGATGCGATTGTTGATTTTCAAATGCATGTTTTTGAGTACAGTAAAACCTCTCCAATACGGACACCTAAGGGGACCTAAATATTGTCCGGTTTAAAGGGGTGTCCGCTTAAGGGAGGGACAAGAAAAGTGAATACAAAATTAGTTTCTACATAGTTTAATTATTACAGAGCAATTAACTACACATATTAAAAGAAAATTTATTCCCTGATCAAAAGCTATATCTTTGTAACAGAAAAATAATAAAAACTGAATAATCTTTTGTTCATTAAAAGCATTTTCACCACTGAGGCGTATTAATTTTGTTAATTCATTAATGAGTTCTTCCTCATTTTCTATTTTCTCTTTCAAAGCTTTGCGAGACAGTTTTTCCACGTGGACGCGAATAGAGGACACATGATGCAACAGGGTCAAACGAGGTACCACTTCCAAAACTCTAGAAATGAAACTAAATAATTCCAAAGAGCTTCACTTCTCCCTGGCAATAATCCCCAATTCTTTCCATTCACACGCTTATGCTATGGCATTCTTTTTCACTTCAAAATAAACCCTGTTGCTAGAATTAAGTGCGCATCACTTTTCAACAATTGACCCCGTTCATCGGGAACTGATCTAGTGCAGCAGAGGCCGCAGTCTGGCAGTAGAGGTTTTAATAAGGCTTAAGCAAAATCACATTCTCAACATCAATCGTAAACACATAAGAGCACATGGCGGCAGGACCCTATGATCTATAGTCCTGACATGGCGGACAGTTTGATTACTCTAGGGAGAAGATCAAAACATTTAACCAGTTTACCGAGCGGACCATGACCAACAGCTGTATTAGAATCCGAGTTATCCCCAAGAGCCTAAATTGTATTCCCTACGTTAAACCAACATTCGATTTCCACCTCAGCAGACTTTTTCCTGTCAAGTTCTAAAATGGTAGTGTATTTTTGTGGTTTGTTGTGGAAGAAAGTGATACAAATTCCCCTTTGTGGTTGCCTCCCTTTGTGTTTAACAATCTCTGTGTTGGAAGTGAACTGAATCAAGTATTTTCAATGGATCTCTTATCTTTTTTTTCTTTCTCCCAACAAGAAACCAACAAGACAGATTTCTCCGAACTTGTCCATCGGTGTCCGTTTTAATGAAAAAAGAAAGAGCCTTTTTGCAAGATAAGCTGTGTCCGTGTCCGGTTAAGTGAGTGTCCGCTTTAATGAGGGGATTCTTAATGGTTTAACCCTAGAAAAAGGACGGGAAAATGATAAACTGTCCGTAATGAGAGGTGTCCGTTTTGAAGGGGTGTCCGTTAAGCGAGGTTTCACTGTATTTGATATTGAGTGGCAAAAATGTTTCAAAAGTTGGTCACCAGGGTTTGAAAAAATCCGGTTTTTTTTTTTTTTGGAAAAGCCCAGCCCACCTTGGTTTTTGATCTAAAACCCGGGTTTTTGATTTAAAAAAAACCCAGGCTTTTTCAAAAATCATTTAGATATTGTTCTCTGTTCAAACATTGTGCACCTATTTTTACTTTTACTTTTCATAGAAGGGGAGTCCTGAAAAGAGGTCACCATGACCTCCTAAAAAGATTCTTATTCCGCAAATTTTGAAACAGCATTGTAATATTGAATTTTTTACATTGGTTTCATATTTTAATTTGAGATTGGAACTGAATCTATAAATTGGAATAATTGTTGCTTGTTTTGATCTCCAAGTATTAAAAAAAAACAAAACACATAGTGTGTAAGTCAGGTGGAGTTTTATTTCTAATACCATACCTAATAAGTTATAAAGCAGTGAGTAACCGCCCCTAAGCAAGGGCTAAGGCAGAAACATGCAATACACCGCCAACACGACCATTTTGATTCATGGACAGCTATTTCGAGCTTATTCTGCTCTCATCAGCATAGAATACGAAATTAGTCGAGTTGGAGGCAAAAATCCTCTTAAATAGCAAACAGAGCCAAAAAAACTGGTAGCTAATGTGAAATTAGAAATACCAGCGAGCGACCGCACTTAGTACGGTGCAACTCTTCTTTTTTCTTCTTCTTTTTTTTCCTTTTTTTTTTTTTTGTTTCTGCCTCAGCCCTTGCCTAGGGGCTGTTACTCACTGCTTTATACCTTGCGCTCTGCCCAAAAAATTTACGAGTTGTACCGTACTAAGTGCAATCACTCGCTGGTATTTCTAATTTCACATTAGCTACCAGTTTTTTTTTTGGCTCTGTTTGCTATTTAAGAGGATTTTTGCCTCCAACTCGACTAATTTCGTATTCCGTGCTGATGAGAGCAGAATAAGCTCGAAACAGCTGTCCATGGATCGAAACGGTCGAGTTGGCGGTGTATTGCATGTTTCTACCCAATAAGTTGTCAGGAAAGGAAGTTGGCAATTTCTGGAACAGGTACTGACCAAGATTGAATAGTGTAACCATCGATGTATAAGAGGGGTGGATAGAGCTATGGCAACCCTGAGAGATTCCAAGATATATGTCACGTGATTACTAGACGATCTCCGAAGAAGCGCTCGGAGTTTTTCTGTGACATTGTTACGGAGTATTGAGCTTTAAATATTAATTATGGCTCTCTACGGCTGTGCATGTGCATATGGATATAATTTGAAACTTGTTAAAGAAGGAAAAGCTACTTTTCAAATAAGAGCAATTTTTGATATGTTTTTACTTTAGATAAATTCTATTTAAATTGTTTTACTAGAATAGAGCTTCTTTTGGTGTTATTAAATGACACAGAAGTTGTATTTTCTTCGTATATTCAGGGTTCATACTCATTTTTAAAAATGAAAATTAAGGACTTTTTAAGGACTCCCAAAATTTTTTAAGGACTCATAGGAAAATATTTAAACAGCTTTAGGAACACAATTTCAAATTTACGAGTACATTAAAATTTAAAGTGCAGAGAGATTCGCAATGGACTCTGATTCAAACGACAATGAATGATTAAGAGACGGAAAGTAACTATAGAAAACGCTACAAATAGGATAAACAAACGACATTGTCTATGCTTTTCTAGAGGGGGGGGGGGGGGTAATTTCAATTCATTTTGACTGTTGTTTTATTTGTACATTTTTAACTTGTTTTTTTTTCCTTCACTAATTATTCTGAATTTTTTTTCGATGGAAATTTTATCAATTGTGGAAAAAAAAATTTATCTGTGGAACATCATTTGTGTAAAATTATTATTTATGGACAATAAAAATTTCAATGGCGCGAATTGCATCATTGAAATTTTTAGGTAGGAGGTTTTGTGGCCTTCCCGACGTATCAATCTATTTTTTAAATCCAAAATTACGTAAAATTATACTAAATATGAACTGAAGATGTTTAAAATCTTCAAATAATTGGAAAAAAAAAAGGATTGATTCAGTATTTTATTTTCTGATAGAAGCAACTCTTAAAAAATACGGGATTTCGTTTAAAATTTTCGAATTTAATAAAAAATAAAAATAAATTTCATTTACTTTCTTTTTAAAAAAGCGAATGAAACAACAAAAATGCAAAAAATCCGATTCCTGTAGCGGATGCAAAGAGATTGCAGTTTTCAAAGTGATGGCATCAAAAGCATAAAAACGGCATATAAAAGGATTTATTTTGGAAAAAAAATTTTAATTGCATTTTAAAGATCTACGATAAACATATTTTCATTTCTGTGAACACAATTAATGTAAAGATAAAATGAAACGATCCATTCAGCGCTTAACATTTAGACTCATAAAAGAAGTTAATTTTGCTTTAAAAAAAATTAAAATAAGGATCTGAACAAAAAAATAAAGCGAATTTTCATTTTTTTTGCCTCCTAATAAAGAGTAATTAGCTTGAAAAATAAGAAAAATTCGATTTTCATATCGGATGCAAAGAGATCACATTTTTCAAAATGTGATCTCTTTGCATCCGATAGTATAAAAACGGTAAATAAAATAATTTATTAAAGTCAAATAATTTTAGAATACATTTCATCAGGTTTATATGATGAATGTCATTAATAATCACCGACATATTAGCCAAAAATTCGGAGGGGAAAATGCGGAAGTAGAGAGGCGTAGCAAAACAGACAATACCAGACTTCCAACATTTAACAGATGAAAAAATACATTAATTCCTGAGTATTACTGAAACACCACCCTGTAAGCATCTAACAAAAAAAAATCTTGATAATTTCCTGCCAAAATAAGGTCAAAACGTCGCACCAAAGACGTCAGATGGCAATCATTTTAAATAGCTGGTCACTCTATCAGAACAATCCTATTTTTTCTCCAACCCTTAGCTATATCTGTTCGCAGTTCCAAGTTCATTTCAGTTCTAAGTTCATTTCGCAGATAATTGCTATTATTATTATTTCCTTTTTGTTTAAGTCATGAGCTGGAAGAAAAATCCTCACTCTGCATTTTCAGAGAAATCTATCACAGCAATATTGCAGCAAGCCATTTTGATTTACATTGAAACAAACAAGTAGAACTATTAAGACAAAATAACTACCTTTTTTAAGTTATTAATTTCTTTAAAAGAAACCAAAAAAAAGCGATACAACATTAAAGATTTATCACTTGCCAGAGCATCACAGGCAGGAAGTGTGCGACTTTTTTTTTTTCGCAAAATTGGCAGATAAGCGATTCCCTTCTTTAACTTCAGAAAAGGCCGAAAAATTATGGACTTTTGCATGGAAATATGCTATGTTTTATTTTGATTTCAGATTTGCTCTTTGAATGAATAATTTGTGAAATGTTCGTTTTGTTTGATCAGCATTTTGTGAAGGGTCCGTTTTGCTTGATCGTATTTTTGTGAAGGTTCCGTTTTGCTTGATCGTACTTTTGTGAAGGGTCTGTTAACGGACCTGAACTTCCTCTGGTCAGACTTCTCACTCCAGCTTTTAATGCATGGAGGAAGAAAAGTGGTTTGAAAAAAATTATATTTGTAAATTTTACAATTAAAAACCCTAAATATACCCAACCCCCATACTACAGAATTGTACGAACACTTTAATAATAATAAAAAAAAAAACAGGAGGTTTAGTTCCTCCTGGGCCCCTTAAACAAGGTACCTGCTTTAATCGCAAATAGTTAGATAAAATTTTATTTTTATGTGTTGTTTAAAATTGTTTTACCTCTTTAAAAAGCTCTCTGCTTTTCATGTCATAGGCTCGATAGTACTAGCTTTTTGCTTTAACTCGCACAGGTAAAGTAAAAGATTATTGTAAAGCCGTATTTCAAAAGCTTTCAAGATGACCAAAAATGGGAGTCAGGTTTTCCGTTGGACGCAAATAGTGTAATCGCACCGCAGCTTCCAGTTTCATTATAACTCGCTAAAACTGGCGATTTTTCAAAGAAAATTAGCTGACTTTAGGACCTTATATTTCGATAACGGGGCGCGAGGGCAAAAACGCGTGCGTCCAGAAACATGTTTTACCATGCTCTTTCGATTGGTGCTCATTAAAAAAAAATTCATTATTCCATGATCGAGTACTTTCCTGGTTAGAAAATCTTACAATTTCCCCTACGAAACTGTACTAAGGCAATAACCGACTCTTTAGTTAAAATTAGACATTAAATAAGGTATTGTAATTATATCACTGCCACTTTCAGCAGTTTTCTTTCATTTTAATTACCATTTTAACTTTTCCTTAGATTTTCAATTGAATAAATTCAGTTCAGTTATACAATTTTCGGTGAAGTATTTTCTGAATATCAGCATGCTGGGAAGGAAAAAAAAACATGTATAATAAAAAATAAATGAAGTAAACGTAGGCTTCACTAGCCATGTCAAAATAACTTCTAGCTGTCAAAAATATTAAAATACTTTCAAGATGAAAAAGGACTGAAATTTCAACACAGGAAGCAATTTTTCGTCGACTATAGATCAATTTTTTTAAATGAATTTACCTATTAATAATAAAATTTAAAAATGATGCAATAAGTTCATTTAAGACAATTGGCAATATGTCAAAATAACTTCCAACCATCAAAAAAATTAAAACACTTTCAACATGCTAAAGGATTGGAATGTCAAACAAACGAAGTGATTTTACCAGAATCGCGGGTAAAATGTAACATGTAAAGTGGGGAGGAAAAAATTTAAAAAATATTAAAATAAATAATTAAATGTGATAACCTAAGGCAGCATATGTTAATGTAACCTAACATTTTCACAAATATTAAAACATTTGCAAGATGCAAAAGGATTGCAGTCTCAATCACATAAACCAGTTTTCCTCGAAGTACGCGCTCAGTGATGAAATATGACGACGTTTAGGATCTCCCTCGCGTTTTAACACATGTATCGATGGATTTTAAAGAAGCCTAGTAGCTGAAATTAGTTATGTGAAAAAAAAAAACACTGGAATAGATGAAAAATCTGTAGAAAACGAAAGATTTTACACCTTTACTGTACGATCGTACAATAATGCAAAAAAAACGTACATTGTACGGCCAAAACGTACAAGTTGGCAGGTATGCACTCCAACTTTTAATTTATGGTGAAAAAGAAAGAAAAAATAACTGAAACAGTTTTAAAAAATTAAGGACTTTTTAAGGGTTTTTTAGGGACCTTAATTTTGCTTGATAAAATTAAGGGTTTCTTAAGGGTTTTTTAAGGAAGTACGAACCCTGTATAAGGAATCTATCTGGGCCCCCCGGGAAAAGCACTCCAGGGAAGGAGCGTGTTCTTTGTCTTGGGGTCCCGGCTCAATGCAAGCTTCACAAAGACAGCAAGCTGTTTCGTGCTCGTGAAGAGAGTCATAAAGCGAGCCCTAACGTCAGTGCTTTGCAACCTCAGGAGCATATGACCAAACCGTCCCTCCTGATTTTTAGGACGGATCATCAATTTTCCCTTTCATCAGCTGTCAATGATAGCTACAAACGAAGCTGTTCTACCTCAGACGAGAACAGTAGTATCAAATTACTAACACATACTTTTCGGCTTAACAGGACTCTATACTCAGGGCCCTCTAAACCAGTGTTTCCCAACCTTTTTGAGCTCATCGCCTCCTTCAAGACGCTGATTGTCACCTATCGCCCCCCCCCCCCTTTTCTTCCTCGAAAAAAACCATAAGTTGGCACAAGTGAACATCGCGATATTATTAAAAATATAAATGCGTAACTTTAATTTGAAGTAAAATGTACGCAATAAAGCAAATTGTAACCAATCAAGTTTAAACTAAAAATATTAATTAATGAATAAAATACCTTTTTTTTTCCTTCACAAAGCGAGCTAATATAGCATTTGAAGGGTAACATTAAACTAAGATTGCTGACGTACTTTTCAAAAAACATAAGTACATTTTTCAAGAAATTATTTTCTTTTCTACCTTGGAATTGTTGGCATTCAACAGATGTAAGGAAAATTCTCGATTAGTTTAAACCCTTATTAAATAATTCTAGTTTCTAAATTTTACTTACGGCCGTCTTTGCCGCTGTTTACAGTCCAGGTTGCATCACTTGAATCAGTTAAAAGTCAACAGTTTGTTGGGAGACTTTTCGTTTACGTCAACCTACGCTCCCATTGGTCAGTCTGGGAGGCGTTGCCCACGTCATCGGGATTCCTTTTAGAACATCGCTTTTCGTCCAATAGGACGCTCCCACGCCCTGGCTTAGTTAGTATTTAGTTCGGATGATTCTCACAGTTGAGTGTCAGTTCCATTCTGTCGATTGTGTGTGAATAGGGAGATGGATTAAGTGTTACCGTGAGTTGTTTTTAGTCATGCCGCTGGTCGGCTTGCTTTACCGACATTATTTACTTTTTCTTCCGGATTTAGCTCTCAGTAAAAATCAGTTTTAGAATGTTTTAGATAATAGAAGCCCAGCCCATACTTGCCAAATGTTCCAAGGTACTTTAATGTTTTCTATTTTGTACATATGTTCTTAAACGCCTAAATAAAGGCTTATTAGTTTTTACTCAAAGTTTCATTTTTCGTTCTGCTTATGTCTGCCTCAATAGCATTCAGGGTTCTGCGTCAATTAAACAGTTAAAGGGCTAACAAGTGGTTATGGGCCGTATGGGATGTAATTTAGGTAAATTCAGGAGGGTTTCATTTAAACCTATTGGTAAAATTAAATCAAGTCAACCACTAGAACTCTTGCATTGTGACATTTGGGGTCCAAGCTATGTTCCTGGTAGAAGAGGTGAAAGATATTTTTTGTCAGTTATTGATGATTATTCTCGTAGAAGTTCATTGTATCCTCTTGAACGTAAGGACCAAGCTGCTGAAGTTTTGAAAAATCACATTTTAAAAGCTGAGAGATTTATGGGATTAAAAGTTAAAGCAGTAAAAACAGATAATGGAGGAGAGTTCAAAAATAATAATTTGGAAGGTTTTTTCAAAAGATTAGGAATACACCACGAATATACTGATAGTTATACTCCTGAACAAAATGGTGTGGCTGAAGTTTTTAACCGAACAGTGATTAACGGGACATTAG
>JAXGGA010022792.1:0-14438 GCA_038373865.1 Uloborus plumipes
TTTTTTACAAGATTCATATAAAGTTCAATATATTTTGGGAGAAAATTGAATATACATTTTCGATTTTCATTTTTTAAAAAATAGTTAGTTAAAATCTGGGTTGTAAAATTGCCATTCATTTAATTAATGGTTAGTTATAGACAACTGTTCTAAGATCTCGTGACTTGTGTTCATTGATGCAGTATCTCTTTTTGCCTTTTATCATACTCTTTTGCTGAGGATATGTTCAATTCCCATTATCTCTTAAGAAGCTTCAGGACAACTTTAACCTTGAAAATGAGAAAAGGAATTCTTTGAGACATACGTCCCAATGCCACTTTTCACAGGAATTTGGTTTTGGAATATGTTAAGATTTTGCAAGTTTTTCAAATTTTTTTTTAACATTCTGGGTTCCAAAATTTATTAGCCAATTCGAACTCATTTTGGATTGGACTGTTAGAATACATTAAAAGGTTTCAAAATTTACTCCTCCTGCACCACTATATCACTTTCATTGAGGTTTCAGGCTTTGAGGGTATCACTGTTGTCCTTTTTCAGAATGTTCTTGGAGCCTTTCTGCAAACCTTTTCATCAGTGGTCTCAAAATAATGTCTTTTCATATTAGTTTTCAAAAAACATGTCTATTAAAATATTTTATTTCTGTGTTTTTTCATTTCTAAAAAAATAAAAACAAATGAAAATTAAGCGTGTAAGTTGCTGTATTAGTTTAGTCATGTCACTGCTTCATCTGCATGATTTGCTAGTATTTAGTATGTTTCTTTTCAGTTTGCATATAATCCTGATTTCAAAGAAATTTGTGTCACAACAGAAACATTTCTCGAACAACTCCAAACAGAGCTTATGGATGTAATTACTCCTCCACTAGGAAGTCCCGAGATGAAAAATGTAAGTGAACGTAACAATTAGACAGTAATTTCTGTTAACATTATCCTTCATAACTTCCCTTTCTGCCCAAATATGCAGGAGATTGGCAAAAAACAAAAAACAAACAAACAAAAATCAATATGAGCACCCCAAGGTCATAGGAGGTCACCGTGACCTTTTAAAAAACTATTATTCAGAAAATTTTGTTTGAATATTCGATTAATTTGGTGACAGTACAGTCCAACCTTATTATCCCAAAAATCACTTCACGTGAAACATTTGTTTGGTCTCTCGAGCTAAGGATCACACTACAGTTTATTGGATAAGGTGAAATCTGGTTAATATAAAATTGTTACTCTCATTCCACATGGTTCAACTGCATTGCAATATTGCATTAAAAAAAATTACAATGATTTGTAATCTCTCTTCTCATTTTGGTGTAGGTAGTTGCATGTGCATCTACGTATTTTACCACTTTGTAAAATTCAGCGCTTCATTAGGTAAGATTAGAATTCCTCCATTCCCAGAAATGTAACTTCGTTGCAGCACTGAAAATCAAATTGAGCCTTCAACTAATTCTGTTTATAAATGACTATTTCAAGTGTTCTAATGTCATGGAGACTTTGAACAAATTTTATCTGTTACACAATTTGCTCTGGTTTTCCCATAGTACCAAATTTAAAACTATACAGTAATTCTACCATACTAGAATAGGGCAATTTTGTGGTTATTAAATTAGAATCCAAATAGTTTAAAGCTTTTTTAATCCTCTGAAAACGCCCTTATCTCTGGATCCAAGCCATCTCTTTAATTGCGTCTTAGTTGCCTTGATTCTCTTCCAAACGCATTCTAATTGCTGTTTGAACTCCCTTACGCGGATGAAGCCGAAGAAGCGGCCAGGGCTGTGCTCAATGCTTTTGGCTCCATCTGATTTTTCCCCGCAACTTTTGCACTTGTCTTTCAACAACAACACTGATATCTTCCTTCTTGAGTGAAGTAATAGTCCAAGAGCCCATGAGTGCCAGATTTACGTCATTTTATGAAAGCCCAAATTTTTTCTGTTTAAGCACACTGCATCAGGTAAGAACGGTTTGCAATAAGGTAAGCTGAGGTTTTGGCAGGAAACAGGCTGCAAAGGTGCGTCAAATTGTTCCAAAACATAACTATCATATAGTCATTCAATGTCACTTGACCTGGTAGTCCCCACCCAACCATCTCTGATTCAGATGACATTTTAGAAAGGTGCAGAAGTCCCTTTGAAACCAAACTATGTAGATTTCAGCTTCCAAGACACAAATAATGAGCACCTGGAAAACCTCAAAAAGAAAGAAAAAAAGGGGGCTGCAAAATGGCTAGCAATGACCGTTTAGCCTAAATGTGACAATTTGTTTCACCAAGTTAATCTGCCATTTTTAAGCACTTTTTTTTTCTTACTCTAGCTCCACCAAATTTCGGTCTTGGAAGCTAAAAAATTGTACTGGTTAGTTTCAAAGCCATGGGTGTATCTCTACAAAATTTGGTTTCGATAGGAGACGATGAGGTCTCTTGACATGGAAGGACTCGGCTTTTGACCCATTTCCTATCTATTTCTTGCCAAAGGCAGCCAATTCAGCTTAATAAATAGCGAACCTTTCTTACCAGCCGTGGTGTGCTTATGCTAAAAAATTTTTTTGTCCTTTATAAAATGACATGTCTGACGCTCATGAGCTCTTGCTCTATAACCGAGTGCCCAGAGATGAAAGATTTGAAGTAAACTGTAGATTCTAAAGGGACTATATACTACTAGCGGTACCCACACGGCTTTACCCGTGGTATAAAATTGAAAGTTTGTTTGAAAATAATTGGTATAGCAGAAATAATACTCTATTTTCGTTACAATTTAACTATAATTCCTTAAAACTATGATATAAAAATAATCCAAGAGAGAAAATAAGAACAATTTTGTTGCTTACAGAAACCAACAGAAATCTTACCAAAGTTTAAAAGAAGAAAAAAGTTTTCTTTCCTAGCTTTCAAAACAAAACAATACATTTTCCGAAATGAAACACTTTTGAAAAAAGTTGCAATATCGCAGTTTATACCATATTTGGTTAATCTGTGCTTTGGGTACCCCTTTCTCGCTAAATGGGCGATAGGCGCGCCAAGCGTGGTAACCCTGACTATTTTGCGTAGTTCTCTCGGAGCTTGCAACTCCGTGAGACAACACGCAAAAACACGTCAGTTGATGCCTTTTTGAAAATGCGCCAAGCAGGGTCCCAAACCACAATTTCACCGTTAAATAACTCATTTTAATAAGGCTGGGAGTTTGAATTGCTACGAAAGCAAATACATTTTGAAAATTATTTAGGGAAAAAGACAGGGTTGCCAGATAATTGAAACAGAAAAATACTACGCCTCCTCTAAAAAAATACTACAAAATACTACTGTTTCCAAACGTTGCCAAAATCAATATTGTTGAAATGCAAAATCTATGAAAATGAAAAAAAAAAAAAAAAATCCACCAAATCTTTTGATTAAATGATTAAAATATATTGGAAACAGGGTTGCCAGAAAAATACTACAAAAATAGTACGCTCCTTTTTTAGGCCAAAAAAATACTAACGTAGAATCAAAAATACTACGTCTGGCAACGCTGGAAAAAGAACAAAACAAAAAAAAAGTATGAAAACGTAACCATGGTAACAACATGAAAAGTTGATTTCCATTGATAAAATAATTCATTTCTTCTCTATTTTCAAACAAATTTTATTCTCGAGCTCAACCATTTTAGAATCGTTTGGCTTGCTTTGCTGAAGGTAAGCCTTGAATTTCCAGTATTCTAAAAACAATTATTGCAGCTCTTCTAATGCTCGTAGAAACTTCAAACTGACATCATTTTTAGCAGAAAATCTCAAGCTTTTGAGTGACATAAGACTTGAAAATGTGTATGAAATATTTCTTCCCTATTTTATCGAATTTTCGCTAAGAATTAGAATAGAAAAAGAACGAAATAGAATTTTCAGAAAAACGCTGCGTATTGCATAACCTCATGCTACAAATTAATTTTGTACTAAATTTCATAAAAATCGACCGAACGGTTTTGGCACTACGCGCGTAACAGACAGACAGAAAGAAGGAAAGAAAGACAGACATACTTACCTTCAGCTTTATTATTAGTAGAGATTAGAGATGAGTTCGGGCTCACTTTTGAAGGCCCGAGCCCGCCCAAGCCCAAGAATTTTTAATCCGAGCCCGCCCGAGCCCGAGTGATATTGTCTTGTTTTGAGCCCGACCCGGCCCGAGCCCGAGTGTATCAAACATCAATATATTTTTCTATTCTATTCTATTCTATTCTAGAAGTCAATAAACTTCGACACACAAGAGGACTGCGTACTATGCGCCTTGCCTCCACAGATAGTACAATACAGATTTTATTGAAGGAAGGAATTTACAGCACAGAGAAGGAAGTTACACCCAGGGCAAAGGCGGGAATCGAACCCGCGCCTCTTGAGATTACAATCTGATGGGCAGACCCACTGCGCCGTCGAGGCCCCATATTTTTAATATATTTTTAATTTCCACTTGGGATGCACTGCCATATGGTATATCGTAATAGCAATCGCAAATATATTATAAGTGGGTGCTATCTTTTTGAATTATTATTATTATTATTATTGCTACCATTAAGAAAAACTGTTCTCACGCTCTTTAAGTACCCCAATATTTTATTCCGTGAACAGTTGTATTTGTATAAACACTGACTATCTTAATATGAGATCGAGGCCGAGCCCGCCCGAGCCCGAAAGTTGCTTGAAGTTAAAGGGCCCGAGTCCGTCTCGGGCTCGGGCTTTCGGGCTCGGGCCGAGCCCGGCTCATCTCTAGTAGAGATATTGTTCTTTATAATCTTACTTATATAGAAACTAAATGAACAACTCACACTGTTTTCATTTATTTACAGATGTTCATTGATGTACATTTTAAACTATTTTGAGTGAGTAGGTATGAGTTATTACTAGAGCCTCTGCCCTGCTGCAGCTTAATCAGGCTCTCTTAGGACAAGATAATAATTTGTACAAAAATTTACAAAAATCAAATGTCCTATTTTTGTTGTAAACTGCGAAAATCAAAGTTTTTTTGCAATTATTATTTTTTTCCCATGACAACTTATGTTTACTCTTGCTAAAATATTTCACAAAACTTTGCTCTTCATTTGAAGGTTAGTGATGAAAGTACAGACACACTCTTTGGAATAGAAAATACCACCATCCATGCAGAAATATAGCATTTTCGGTAAAAATTAGAATCGTAAAAAGAAGATAATGTTATTAATTTAATCATTTGTTACACAAATAACTTTATTTGTCATTATTGCCTTCCTGTTGATCTTCATTGGGGATTATAAATTGACTAAGAACAAACAGCCTATAGTTTAGCCTAGAGCCTATTGTTAGTCGTCATATAATTTTACTTATATAATTATCATACAAATATACAGAATGTACAAATATTTTCAGTCAAAATGACGTATTAAAAGTTTTGTGTGGAAAAGTTTATTCAAATAATTTTGTAAGTAAATGAGATTTGATTTTTATGCAGAATTTTACACTGGCCATTGAAAGTTCAGAATCCATTAAAGAGCTGAAAAAAGACATACATAATGGCATATATAAACTTTGTGAAGCTCAAAAAGAATATCTATCTGAATTTGAAGAATTTGAAGACCTGTGGAAATGTGATTGCAAGAAACTTGCTGAAACTTATTCCAATGTTGAACTTGATGTACAAGATATTCAAAAGGAAATCTCGAGGTAAATAATCATTGTGCTATGAAAGATTTGAATTTCATAATCTTTCAACACTTTTGCAGAATTTCTTTATTTCCCTCCAACTTTTATCGCTTCAGCCCCTTTTTCCCCCTTGTGTTTTTTTTTTTAATACATAACACAGAAATATATTTTGAATACACTGATGAGTTTTGTGAAGTGTCAGCTGGTTTGATAAGTATTTTTTCACTTTTTAGACACTTGGACATTCAGTATGTAGCAAGCTGCTCAGCCTTCAGTGCATCATGCCTTCCCCCTGAAAAAATATACTTGTTTTTCATAAAATTAATAGTAATAAAATTGTCAACAAAATGAGGTATTTAATAGGCATACTCAATGTAATAACTTTTAATATAGCAATCATAGATAATATAGTAATTCTTGAGCTAGAGCTAGTGTCTCTATTGGCTTATTTACCTGCTGAGCAAAATAATTTCAAATCATTGCAAAAGCTTTTGTTAAACATTTCCAATTTTATGAAGATAGCACATTTTTATTTCAGTATTTTTCTAATAAGAATTGAAATCAAGTTCTATCAGCAAGTTTCATGTGCGTTAGAGAAATTTAAAATAAATAAAAGAAGAAAAAAAGAATGTTATTGAGTTGAAAAATAGGGCTTAAAAGTCAATAAAGTTAGAGTAATATTTAAAAATGAATCAAGAAAGGTTGCTTCCTGTCTTGTATTGTTATTTAGAATACATCGGAATTTAGTGTTAAGTACCAAATAATGTTGGAAGATGTACGAATTTATTTACATTATTTTGTAACCATATTACTATGTGTATTGTTCAAATTCAGGGGTCAAGATTTTTTTGTCCAGTTCCTTCTTTTGGAAATTTGTGAAAAATAATTTTATCAAATACTAAGGACTTGTTTCAATGAAACAAAAAATAGTTTTGACAAAAACTATATTTGAAATTTAACCTAATATTATTAGAATATATAAAACTTAACAAAAGAAACCCAAAAAAGTACTTTTTCACTACATAGCATTAATATAATTAATTATTACTTTTTAACATTGCTGTTTAAAGCACTCTTCAACTATGTTAGGATGGTTAACTCTTGTTAATAATCTCGGAGAAACAGAATTATAATGTTTTTCTACAAATAATTGAAATGCAAACAATAGAAATGTATCAAATTAAGGTATATGACTTATAGTTATCTAAATTCAACCTTTAACTCAGCGGTCAGCAACCTAAATTGACTGAAGATCTACTTTCCAAGCTTGGTGTGAACACAAGATCGACTTTGTTGGGAGTGGGGGAATGGGGGGGGGGGGGGGTGCATACACTATTGACTTAAGCGGATGTCTTACATGCACGGGTAAGTTTGGAAAGACTTCGTTACTTTTTAGTTGGAGGCACTGAATGGCTAAAATTATGTTATGTTAACCCACATTTTAGTATTTTCAGGCGCAAGTATATTGCTTGTTTTAAAATTATTATAATAGTGACTATATAAATCTCCAGTGACTGTAAAATTTTCAAATAAATTTTGATGAGGACGCTCAACCCTATTTTTGTTGCAGAAATTAATTTCTATAAATTATGTTCAGACAGAGAGGTTCGAAATATTGCTACGATCGACTCAAAATGGGCTCGAGATCGACCGGTTGATCGCGATCAACGGGTTGCCTACCACTGCTTTAACTCATCAACTTTGAATCTCAAATTTTGTGAGGGGTCTGTTTTGTATTTCAGACTGTTTTGAACAAATTACGAATTTTTACCAAGAGCCTAAAAACGAACCTAGTTTCTCTCTAGATTGACTCCTGAATGATTATTATGATGAATGTTTTCTGTGTGTTGTGTGTGAACAATCTAATATATTCCTGCCAAAGTTTTCCGATTGTCTTATTAACTGCCCTACCCCACCCCCCTCTCTTTTTCTTTTTCCTTTATTTTGTTTTCCCATTTTTGATCTCATAGCAAATTGTTCTAGAAATTAATAGTTGGAATGGTCCAATATTTTGAGTCACCAAAGTTAGATGTAATAAATAAATAACTACTGTCAAGTCTTGATAACTAGAAGCCTAAAGGACCAGGTAAAAGCCTCGAGTTACTGGTAGTTCGTGTTATAGGAAGCTCTCACAGCCTTCTCAAAAGTTTGAGACCCAATACAAACTTCAAGATAAAGGAATATTCAAGCTATAAGGCTTCAAGTTATCAAGACTCCACTCTAACTATAATTCAAGTAAAAAAAGGGCTTACCCTATGTTGTGATTTTGTGAAGTAAATTAGAAATGAAAATGTTATTTATGTGCTTAATGTTCAATTTTGTTCTTCCCAGGTTTTGTGAATTTGCTCATAAAATCAATTTAGCTGGAAGATATAAGCTGATAGAATTTTGCATCATTGACTGCAATCCTTTTAAAGAAACTACTCTGGAGTTGTTTGCGGAGTGGCGTTTACAACTAGGAGATGTTCTTGTTAAAACATTTCATTATAACTTAGAAACTATCAACGATTTGCTCAAAATTTCTTCTATTAAGTAAGGCACTTATGGTTGTGATTAAAATGAAAATACAATACAAATAAAGCACAAATTGTCCAAAAAATGCTGCAAATAGCTATTTCTAGGCATGGCCATTTCAACATTTTCTGCCACAATGGGCAAGTGTAGAAAACCTGTAAGAACTCAATACCATTGCTCCATAACCTAGCTTGAATACACAGATTCTAATTAACTAAGCCTTCTCTAGTTGAGACAAACCTAACTTGGATTGTGATGGCTATGGAGATCCTAATCACAGCAATACAATGCTACCAGGTTAGGTTTGCCTCGATTATAAGTGTAATTCTTGTCATGTATTTTGATAGTAAGGGATAGAGAAATATGATACATAGTTATTTATTTACAAAGGGCAGCACAAGTTACAAACACACACATACTAAGCTACATCATCGAACAGTGGTTGAAATCGACCAACAAGATAGCCTTGAACTAAGAGTATTAGAGTTATAATCGTTTGGCATCTGGATCAAAGGTATAAATCACGTAGGAAAGAATTAACATGGATATTAAAATTCTGTAGTGTGTATTGTATTCAAATTAGTATTTGTTTAGATTTTATTTGTGTGCTTAAAATTTTATTGATTGGAAAATTAACTTGCTGTGCTTAAAACATGTTAAGCCTTTGTTGAGTTCTTAATAAAAATTAATAAATAAATCTCCCTGATTTTAATTTTTGGTTTAGTAATTTATAACTCTCTCTTTACCTTTTTGCTGTCCCCCCTGCCCCTCATAATATACCACCCTAGGTAGCTCGCCTAGTCCCCCATATTAGTAGAAATGGCACTGTTTCTATGCTACAATGGAGTCCGTTTATCAGTTTTAAAGGTGCGCAACACACAAGAAAGTGGTGAGGTACTCTCTACTAAAAAAGATGCCAATATGTATACCAAATGGGCTAAATATTGATGTCTATGAATAATGTTGATGTGGGTCATTCACTACTTTCTTGTTGTATATTGAACGCCTATAGAACTGACGAAGGGACTTCATTGTAGCATAGAAACAGCTATTTCAGTATTGTTTATGCTTTATTTTTATTGCTTTTTAATTTTAATTATGTTTTAACACAAAACATTTTTGATAATTTTTCATTTACCTCATGATTATGTGTGCAAATTCCTAAGTTAACATGAAAACAGTTCGTACAAAATAGAATAAATTAAGATCAAGAACAATCTCCTTAATTATTAACTTTAAATGATACCTTACGTTGTATTAATTTCAAATAATTCAACTCCAATTCCCACCATTTTTTCTCTCCCATGTACACGGAAGTTCCCTAAAATAGCATTTTTTAAAACAATAGGTAAAAATACAATATTTTTGCTTCATTTTCTCACTTTCCTCTTTCATTCACGCTTATTCCGTTCATGTAACATTTATTCGAAACTCTCCTAGAGTGTTTTATATCTGAGAAATGTGAACTTTCAAAAGACTTCAAAGTTTGTTCCAATTTTTAATTAACTTCATGAAAGGAGAGCTTATTAATTCATACCTTTTTATAGCTTCACTGTTCATAAATTCTCCCTTGATAATTGAACTAGTTTAATTGAATTTAAAAAAAAAATTGCTAGAATGTTGCTCTATTAAACTTTCCTACCTGTGCTTCCTTACATTCATTTCACTACATTTGTTCTTTAGAAAGAATATTATGGTTCAAAAATTAGTAAATTTCATTAAAATTGACAAGAATATTCTTCATATTATATTATGGTTCAATATGAAACTCATGTTTAAAAAGAATTGGTTGTTGTAAGGCAGTAATATTAATTGGAATATAAGAGTTTTTAATGACAACTTCTTTAAAATAAAATTGAAATTTGTTCAGTTTGTAGGTGATTGTGGCATTTTAATTGAATTTAAAAAGGAGAAGTTATAAATCATATTGTACCTTAAAATCATTACCCATCTAAAGGTGATCTGATTTGGCAGATACTCTTTTTTTCAAGTCGCTGCAATTTGATCATTAAAGATCTTATGCTTTACCTTCTGTTCATACTTTAAAAAAAAAATCCACTTAAATAGAATAAAATAAAGAAAATGTTGTGAAAAAACTGAATTGACTTCAAAGCAGAATAAAGTTGAATTGCCATTCATATTTATCCATCATTTACCATTTTAAAAGCTAAATGTATGTACAGGGTGTCCGCGCATATGGAAAGTCAGGGAAAGTCATGGATTTCAAATATGATCGAAATTGGTCATGGAAAGTCATGGATTTCAGCGAAAAATGTCCAAAAGTCATGGAAACTGACTGTTTATCATGGATTTTAGGGCTCCGGACCGATTGAAATTTTCCCCGCGATCTCGGAAGAATGAAAACACTTCCGCCGTCATTCTACTTCGTTATTGGGTGCAATCTGATTTGTCAATTACAATTTCCAATAAGTTGCATTGTGTTGACCAATCAGATGAATTCTCAACGTTAAAACCGTGAGCGGCGAATTTTGTGTAACTGCGCATGTGCGCGGACTCCGTCATCTGATAAAATATGACCTTGAACGACAAAAAGATAGACTCGATGGTTTTTTTGATGGTTTTTTCCCCGGCATAGGCAGATTTGCCTTTTACATTTGGTCTCCTCCCCCCCCTACCCGCTTCATTTGATTCCTTTTTCTTCTAAAACTTGTTTGAATCTTTTTCTTTCGAGGAGCTTTATGCAAAAGAAAAACAAATTAAAAAACGATGTTGAATTTAAAGAATCGTGTAGGTAGGGGGGGGGCAGGAACTCAACGAGTTCCGTTTTGAAGTCAGATTTCGCCTCACTCAAATCAGGATCTAAACTTACAGTAAAATTTATGGACAGACAATTCATTGCTACATGAAAGTACGTTTGAGGACAAGTACGGTGGGGAGGAGGGTGTCGGTAGGAAAAGATCGTTTTTTGACCTCAAAAGCGAACGGACTTCTGTTGCTGTGAAACGCAGTCGCCATGTTTGGTCATTTGCTTTGCAAGATAGAATATTAAGTGCATAATTTTCCAAAAACAAAGCAGAGTTGGTTTTTCTTTTTTTTTTTTTTTTTTTTTAGTCATGGAAAATAGTTCGCAAAAGTCATGGAAAGTCAGGGAAAGTCATGGAATTGAAAAGTCCAGGTTGAGCAGATACCCTGTATGTACTTATTAAATATTTAATATGTTCTAATTGCTACTTAGTTTTATATTCTTGCTCTCATTTTAATTGTAGCCTTTTCAATGCAAATAGATTTTTCTGTATTGTGTAATATTTTTAATAAATAAATATGTATACAAATGTACAGAAGTACCTTACTTAGTGTGGCTTCACTCTGCCCTAACCCTATCAGTATGGTTAGAAGTTTGAGTTATGAATTTCAATTAGCTTGAAACACTATTATGTATTTTGGAAGAATTTTTTTCCAAATATTGAGTGAAAATAGTATGAAAATTATTTATCCAATTGCACTTATGATTTCTGAAGCTTTGAAATTAAAAATGAATATAGTCTCCACATAGTGGAACTTGAACTGGATTATTATAGGAATAATTTTGTTTGAATTATTTACTATTTTCATCAATCCTTTATTTCCATTTCAAATGAATGTGTCACTTTTATATTTCATTCTAAATATTATGTTTAATTTTGTTATCTGTTATTTCTTTCTGTTTAGTTTTTGTGTTTTAAGTTTATTTATTTTGAAAATAAGTTCTTATATTTTTTTAATTTAGATTTTGCTCTTTTCCAAAAACTCTCAAAGAGTTAAAGGCAGCTATAAGGCTTCTGATTCAAATGAAGAATTACATGTCAAATATTGATTCAACATTGAACAAGGCTAACGCTCAATATCAGTTTTTAAAAGAGTACCGCTTGTATGATTTTGATGAGGTAATTTTTTTAAAAACTTCAATTTTTAAATTATTTTGTAAAGTTCTTCAAATGCATTGATTACACTTTGCGTCTTTCATTACTTTTTCTTCTCTTTCTTCCCTCAAGATTAAGTATTTTTTATAAATTGCATTTGGGCTTATAAAAAATGATGGATTTGATATAAAATGACAAAAAATGATTGAGTCTGCTCAGTATGGTATCGCCATTTTCTGCCTGTTCTGCTTTTAAGAGCACAGTTTATTATTATTTTTTTCTTTTATGTTTTGATACTCCTCAGTTTTAGCAGAGTAGAGACCATGTATTGGCAAAGCTTTTTTGAGTTGCGTTGGCAAAGCGTTACAAGTATTGTTCGCTGTTTGGTACTGAATACAATGATTATCTGATATTTTATTAAGTAATTAGTGAGAGTCTTACCAATTATTCAAAATGATGCCAATTTTTTGACGCTAGAAATAAGGCTAATGTAAGGACAACGCACATTTTTCACCAAACTAATTGGAAATACATAAACTAAGTGTTCACCAGCTTTTCTAGCATGTCAAAAATAACATTGCTTGAATTTAAAATGAAATGTTTAATATAAAATTTAAGCAAACCATTAAACCAAATTAAAAACTCTGTTAAGTTGAAAACTAATCTGAGGAGAAAACTAAGTTAAGTCATTAAAAACAAAATAATTCGCAAAATCATTATATCATGTTACTTCAAGTTATAGATATGCAGATCTAGAAACATTTCAAGGGAGGGGTGATTGATTTTATTATTTAACCCGTATCTTGATTCATAAATGTTGATCTCGTATGTTTCGAACTTCAATTACAAAATGTATTCGAAGGAAAGCCCTAAACCTCCCTTTTGGGAGCATCAAAGATTGTATAAAATTGCTTTTTTTTAACCTCAATATTGAAAACTTATGGGTGGTAAGTCCCTCAAGAGAGGGACGAGCAGGAAGAGGTCCCTCAAGGGGGGACTCAATTAACCCTACCTTGTGGGACTCAATTAACAGATGAATATAAAAGAGGGACGTTTGTGTAATGTATTTATTTTAAAAGATAATGCAGGTTGGCAACAACCTGACAATCAAAACCACGTAACATATTCGGCACATTATATTCAAAATTGTAAGAACGTTATTAATAAAAATCTTGAGAACTGAGTCAAGTAATACTTAACATGGTGTCAGAGTATAAAGTACTCACGTAGCCGGTACTAGAAGCAAAAAGTACTTTTCATAAGTTTGTATACTTAGTAAAATATTAGTTTAATGAATTAAAAATAAATTAATAAAATGACTGCAAATCTTCCAACAATAGCAGCATTTGATCCCGGATCAAATCCATCCCAAGCTTGGCGCCATTGGCGAGAAGATTTTAACGATTACATAGAAGCATTAAAATATGGTAAAGAAACGGAAAAAACGAAAACAGCACTTTTTCGACATGTTTGTGGCGATGAATTGAAGAAACAGCTGCGAGCTTTCAACATTAAGCCTAACGGTGAATCAAACGAAGTAACATTGCAGCAAATTTTAGAGGAATTTGATAAATACTTCAAAGATTATGTAAATGAGGTTTACGCCTCTTTCAAATTTTTGGAAGAAAGACAAAATAATGATGAAAAATTTGTGGACTTTTATTCCCGATTACGCTATGCAGTAGTGGAATGCAACTATGGTGAACTTACAGATCGAATGCTTTGGGATAAAATAATTCATGGACTTAATGATAAATCGTTACAAGAGCGCCTGATTCGTGAAACTAGCAAAAATAAGAAATCTCTGAATGAAATTGTTGCTGAATGTAAAATGGCCGAGCAAAGTAGAGTGCAAGCGGCAGAAATTTGTGAGAAAGCTGGAAAAGTTAATTTAGATGCAGTAAAATACAAGGAAAATCACATACATTCGCAAAGACGAGAATTTCTGTGTAAAAATTGTGGAAAAAGTCATGCACCAAGAAAATGTCCTGCATTTGGCACTAAATGTCGAAACTGTGGCGGAAATAATCACTGGTCCAAAGTTTGCAGAACAAAATTAAATAATAAACAACGTATGCCAAGAGTTAATGCTGTAGAGCAAACTAGTGACAGTGATTCAGAAAGTGTCTATTTAGGAGAATTGAACCATGTAAATCATTTGGAAGAAAAAAATGTAAGAAATGTATGGCTTCATAAACTAAAGATAAATGGGAATGAAGTCACATTTAAATTGGACACTGGTTCATAAGTTAATGTCATTCCAAAGTGCGAGTTATTAAAATGGGCAGAAAAACCATTGATAAAGAAAGTCAAAGCAACTGTACTTGATTCTAGCGATAATAACGTGCCAATTCTTGGCGAATGTATGCTTTGTTGCAAAACAGCGAAAATGAAAACGATCCTCAAATTTTTAGTTACCTCTTTGGGTTCAAAT